>JANFAH010000207.1:0-24207 GCA_024663395.1 Pisolithus tinctorius
CCATTTGGCATACTGATGGCCATCACAAGCTCATTTGATGGGGGATTGTAATTCATGGCTTTGTAGATGGATTTTGTCAAATGGTCTGTAAAATCAGCTCATCATGGATGGTGTTCTAATGCTTTGCTATTCATCAGGTTACAGGACTTCAAGTGAGCAACAACATCTGCTTGTTGACTGTCCTTGATTTATTCAAGCACACTACTGCTGAGTATGGGATACCATCACACACTAGGGGAGATTGGGGAGGCAAAAATATTGAGGTTGCTACCTACATGATAATGAAAAATGGTTCTCATTGTGCATCTTTCATGTGGGGCTCATAAGTAGTTCAATCAACTGTGTACATTTCAGGTAACAAATGATGATATATCAGATCAACATGCAACACACATATTGAATGCCTGTGGGTCAAAGTCAGGACACAATTTGCCTGCTGTTGGCAGGCCTTTTTTACATGGCTCAAAAATCATCACATGCTTGACTATCAGAACCCCAACCACTTATGGCTCTTGCACAGCCTTTTTCTCAATGCTGTGAATGCTGACTGCCCTGATTTCTGGTGAAAATGGAATTGCCATCTGATCAGTGGCCTGGACACCAACAATAAGTCACCTAACATATGTTATTGTACATGATGCAAGACATCTACCTAATTTATTTATTTTTCAGGACCTTTGCTTCTTAGGCCAAACACAATTTGGTGTATATGGGGATGACTGTGAAGGCATCCACCTGGATGTCATTGATAGGTATTATGGTGTGCATGGGGAGGATCAGATGTGTGAAAGATGTCATTCAGGTGCTGGCCATCCAGCTGGTGAAAAGGATAGCAATGACAGAGAGCCTACTGTAGTTGAGGTGCAAGTAGCTGAGCTGGTCAGTGCACAGCAACAGCAACACATGTATCAAGACACTGTACACATTCCCTCCTTCAAGACTCCATTTGTCAACCCTGAGGATGAAGATTTTTTTTTGAGATGTTACATGAGGTGATCCATCAGAAAATTATTCCAGATGGGTTTTGGCTTACACCAGCAGAATGGGGAATGGCAGGTTATCCTATCTTTGAGTCAATTCAGGTGGGGAGGCAGTGGACTAAACAGCTGGACATATTGCTTGCAGGGGAGATTTGATATGATCAGGTGTGCTTATGGGGCCAGGCCCTATTTTGTTTGACACATTTCATCAAGCACACTGTACAGTAATGTCTTTCAAACTGGGTATAAATGTCTTGTGTTATCCATACTGTGTGCACCAGGTTCTGAAGTGCCTTTTGGTGGCTCACTTTGTCAACTGTCATTTGCCCTTGTGTCATGCCACAACCAATGGCACCACATTGCCACCAGAGTGCTGAATGACAGGGAGAGCACTCACATGACCACCATTCGACTTCAACCAAACACCCAATAGCCCCACACTCAGATCTGACACCCCTGCCATCCTCCCAGCCTTGATATCCAGCAACTGCACCTACCATGTCCTCGAACACAAAGATTCAGGGCATTTTTCACAACATTGTTGCATCACAGAACCACCAACTGTCAACCAGCCTGGCAATGGGCAGTGATACCCTTCCCTCATATGCTTGTGCTGAGGCTCTGGCAATGTTTTCATCGAAGAAGCAGGCCAACTACAGGAAGCTCACAAAAGGTCACCCTCCCATCAACCCTACAGCTGTTAAAGGTTCTTGCAAGGTGGGTTTCTATTCCTATCAAATTTTATCAACCATAACAGCTAGTCCCACAGGGCCTTATTGGATCCAACCATCAAGCCATGGCACCCAAGTCCAGTACAATCTTTCATGCTCAGTCTGTTGGTATAGTTGTTTGTGGAATTGATGTGCATCTCACAAAATCAGATAGTACTAACAACTAATGATTACAACAGAAGGATGGATATCTGAAGAATCCAATGGCCCCCTCTGGCAAGAGCTACTGGAGCAGTATCCAATTAATGAAAAATTGTGGCTGTTTCATCTCTGCTGCACCCAGCACTGGTGGCATTCAGGTCAACTCATCATGGACACACCCCAATGTCAACAGGCAACTTTGCCAATGGTTCCCACAGGTCTTTGACTATTTAGACAAGAATCCAAGCCAGAAAGGTAATAGATCAGCCTCACTATCCATGACCCCAGATTGGCAACTCCTTACTATCAACCACTGCTCATTCTCAATCATCGAAGTCACTCAACCTAATGGATCCACCCTTTATGAGAATAAGGGTCATGGAAAGGCATGCATTGAGGAATGCACATTGTGGTTTGGTATGGTCACCAAAATAATTTATCCATCATCAGGCTTACAATAATCCCCAGTGAGCCAAAGGACCATTCTGGATGACATTTATGAGTTATGGAATACTGAGCTGCTTGTCCTTGGCAAAGTAGACTCAGACATGTCTGGAGACTCCTTCCATGGCACAGAGATTATCTGTCTGTCCAATCACAACCATGATGGCAGTGGCAGCGACATTGATGTGATGCTCTCAAGCTCAATGATTGAGCTTAACCTGCATTGTGGAGACAATCACATTGTTGCTAAGGTCATGGATAAAGGCAAGGGCATTGAAAAGCACTGTCTCATCCTGAAGACTCCCCCCCAACAATCTGGTCAGTCCTTTTATATTTTTATGCTCATAACTACTACCATACTGACATTTCTCCCACCAACTGTCAGGAAAGCAGTCTTGCATTTTATGCTTGCCAATACAGTCTCCTCCTGCAGTCAAGAAGCTCAAGAATGGTATGTCTTCCATGATGTAATCCTTGTGTTTCTAACAACTTGGCATTCACAGCTTCATTGAAGCCAGTACCATTATTCCTCCCATCAGTATCCCCCCAGCACAATTCACCTCAGGCTCAAATCTCATCTGCACCAGAACATGTCAGCATCAGCAAAGACAATGTCTTGTTACAGAGATGCCATCACCCTGATTTGCTGAATGCTGGTCCCATTGTCAACCCTTGGATTTCTGACTCTGAAACTTATACCATTCTCTCCTTGAAAGATTTTCAATCATTTCTTTAGCACAAGTTTAGTGACTTTGTTTAGACACAGTTTATACTTGGATTGAATACACTGTGTTGCATTCTCCAACTTGCTAAGTCTGAAAGTGAACTAAGTACAAAAGCAATGCAGTAGAGCACAAAATACACTACAATGCAACTAAGGCACAATGTGACAAGGGTACAAAATGTGTGGCACAGGCATTATGTCAGCATGGCCAGCTGGGGAAAAAAGCATGGTGGCACTACAAAATGTGCAGGAATAAATGTGCAGATGCAACACACACAGGAATAAATGTGCAGATCTAATGCCATAGTTCCACTCTCTGTGTGTGGACCCTGATCATAATGTGCCTGACATGTAAGTCCCCCACCATGTGTTGCTTCCATGTCCTGAGCACTCCTGAGTGCTCCCTAGTGCTCCCTAGCACACCTCCCATGCCATGATCAACAATGCCAGTGCCATCACAAGGCATCACACACTCCAAACAGCTGTCCCTGCCACTGAGGGCAAGCTGCTGTGTCTGGAAGGCTGACCCACAATTTGCAGCTCCTATGCATCACCACCTGCCAATTTTCCAGAATAAACTGACTTACTTTGGTGTGATGTTTGTCTGCTTACATAAGCCATTAGAGTGCACTTACTGCACAGTCATTACACTGTTCCCTCAGTAGATTGTTCACTACTGAGGCTGCCTACAGCACCCTTTTTCTATAGTCTAAACTCTGCTAACTGTGTTGTGTGTAGTTCACTAAGCACTGATGTAAGCAACCAAAACATTGCACTGGAGTCAAGTACCATGGGGCACTTTATGCTCCAACATGAAGCTGCTGCTGACCATTACAGGTTGAGGCAACATCTCTGATTACTGCAGTTAAGAATTCAAGCACCATGCCCACACCAGTACAAGTAGCATTTCATCACTTTTCTTCTGACTGGAGGGATGAATGTAGGAGACCTACTATCAATTGCTCGTTCACCTAGGCCGTGCTCGCCAACGCACAACAGTATTGAGGTAGACTCGCCTAAATTACATGCAAGAAATACTATATGTCAATATCAACATCTACTGGCGTCACTGGCTCAACCCCGGACTCGGGTTCACCCCCAACATCCGCATCCATATCTTCCACATCCTTGTCTTTGTCCTTCTCCGTGATCCTACCACGAGGCTTCGCCCGGGACCTTATCCTACTTCTCGTCTTTGCAGGCTTCACTGACGAAGATTCATCTACTTCTTCGCCATCCTCCCTTCCGTTGACTGTAACTGCCCTTCCCCTGGCTCGACCACGACTACGTCTGGCTCGAGGCCTACGAGTGCTTGCGGAAATTGGATTTCTCCTCGTGGCAGACGGCGGCGCACAGTCGTCATGGTCCACGTCGTTATCACCTTCGAAATACTCATGCCTGGCGATGCACCTATCGCTCCTGCTTTCCCCTGCGAACGCAGTTCCCCGTTCTTCGTCTCTCTCCTCCTGATTTTTATCCTCGTCAGCAAGCAACCCTTCCAGATCTGGCGGTATCTCTTGCATGGCAACACTGGGAGCGCCCTGCAAATACCTGAGCTTGTTCCGAATGCTGATAGTAATCTTTTGAAGTGACGCTGGGGTGTTCTGGTTTTCCACTCGACCTGTCAATGGGGGATGGAGTTTCCACTCGGAGTCGCGGAAGAAAGGGTCATAGGCGGTAGCAGGCAGTTCGTCTGGTATCTCTGCGCCAACGAGAACAGCAGTCTCATATGTCCAGCATCGGCTGACGTTTTTAATGGTGTAACCGCCGCCGCCCAGCACCAGAAGGGGGACGTTGAACTTTCGGACGAAGTTCACGCATTCCCCGTGGGCAGCGATAGATAGGTTGAAAGCGCCTAATCGATCGCATCCTAGCGAGTCGGCACCGCACTGCAACACGATTGCGGTCGGGCGAAATGCCGTCACCGTATCCTCGATAACGGTTTTAAATACTGTCAGGTACATCTCGTCGTCAACCCCATCTTGTAGTGGGACGTTCAGGCAGAAGTGTTTGCCCAGGCTGGCCCCATTGTCGTCAAGTTTCCCTGTTCCGGGGAAGAACTCTCCGGTATATTTATGGAACGACACCGTCATTACCCTATTTGAATGGTAAAATGCAAGCTCGACACCATCGCCATGGTGGATGTCGATGTCGATGTACAGAACCCGTGGGTGATATCTACGGACCACGGTCAGCCGTGTATAAACTCGAAGATGGTAAACGCCGACCTCAGCAACTCGAGGATTGCCAGTACAATATCGTTGACGTAGCAAAATCCACTCGCTTCACCCCTCTTCGCATGATGCAAACCCCCTGACCAATTGATTGCGGTGTCGCAGGTTCCGGAACACAGTTTACGGGCGCCGGCTAGGGAAGCCCCTGCGTACATTCGACAAAAGTCATACATTTCGGCGAATATTGGACAGTCCTCCACGCAGTTGAAGGTGTCAATGAGATGTCGCATCTCGTTCTGATTGTTTGGAGTGACTCTGAAAACATATTGAATCCGTATCGCTGCTCCCCTAACCCTCATGTGTACTTACCGTGATAAGAACTCGATGTAGTCATGGTCATGATACATTTCAAGTTCCACCTGAGTCGCTGGACGGGGATTATACATATGATGGATCTGTTTGTCCAGACCATAACCCATGACAAGAGCATTGGTCAGCGTTAGTCGGTGTGGTTTCATCGGATGTCGTTCCTGGGAATGCAACGTTAGCGGCTGCTGCGGGTCGGGAACAGGGGAACAAATTCCTACCCCGTAGTGGAATTCGCCAACGCCTTTTGGGAAGAAATAAGAGACTATCGGACGGGAATGCGGCTTGCCTTTATTCAACCTCCTTTAGATTCCTGCCAGTAGATGGACTTACGTTGACACGTTCCGTTATTGGTTGTGCGGTGCCATGAGGACCTCGATCGTCGAAATAAGCGGACGATGAGAAGGTAGTCGCCTGCGAAGCCCGAACCATATGGTTGTGTTCGTAATAAGGGAACGCCCTCACAGGCGGTGGATTTCTCGGTTCACGACTTGGATTCCACTGGTAGTAACGGCAATGACCACCTGCTGCTGGAAGTTCTGGGTCAAGTTTCGGACGAGCCTGGTTGCAACAGTCCCCTAGCGATTCCTCCAGGAAGCTGTCAGTTCAAGGTGGTGATTGCAGAAGTACTACTTGAGTGGTACATTGCTGATTACATAATATTTCTACCTTCGTTCAACGATGAGAGGGTCGCTGGTGTGGCGGACGGGCGTGCTGGCCTTGCTGGCGACGGTCGCAGTGGCGTCGTCTGGGGACAGGTCTTCCGACTTTCAAAACTGCCTCTCAAAATGCGTCGGTCGCTGTCATCCCTGGACCGTGCTCTCCCTGGACCTGCGCCTCACACGTTGGACATGCGGCGACGACTGTAAATACACCTGTATGCACATGCTGACAGACAACGCGGTCAGGGATGGGAAACCAATCCAGCAGTACTACGGAAAATGGCCGTTCTGGCGGTTCTTGGGCATGCAAGAACCTGCCTCGGTCGCATTCTCGCTTTGGAACATGTGGTTCCATCTACAGGGCGCTCGTCAGATCAGCCGCAGAGTACCTGCTACCCATCCGATGAAACCGTATTATCTGACGTGGGCGTATGTGAGTATCAACGCTTGGATATGGTCTGCTGTATTCCATACCAGAGGTACGCCAGTTACCCCGTGTCACCTATCTATCTGATTATGCGCACGTAGATTTGCCTCGCACGGAGAAACTGGACTATTTCTCGGCAGCACTGGCCATCATGTATGCACTATATTTCACGGTTACTCGCATGCTACACATGTACCCCCGAGCAACGGACAGCAGCGCGCCAAAGTCTACCGCAAAGTCGCGTTCTGCTATGTGCATCGCGTGGTCCATGCTGTGTATCGCAGCGTACATAGCGCACGTAACATACCTGAGCATCCTCCCCCGATTCGACTATACCTATAACATGGCTTTTAACCTCGCTCTTGGTCTTGCACATAACTTATTGTGGCTCTTGTACTCGCTTCCCCGATCAGTCTCCCTCCTTCGGCGGTTCCCACATGCACCCAAGACATACCGACCATCATACGCGTATAAAGCAGGTCTATTCGTTGCATTGACAACGGCTGCGACGGCATTGGAATTGTTCGACTTCCCCCCTGTGGGTCGTGTCCTGGATGCACACGCTCTCTGGCACCTCAGCACAGCCCCTATAGCCAAACTTTGGTATGATTTCCTAGTCGAAGATGCCTTAGATGAAGGCTGGCGAGCACCCCAACAGTAAGTCCCCTTCTATGTATAGTAATGTTCGTGTATTTTTACTCATCATCTTGCTGTAGCTGACTGGACGGCTGTTGTCTCCGTTTCATGTATATTACAATATCCCAGCCCTCCGCTTACGCTCAACAATCAACAAAGACACTTTCCGGCATGATTGAGTGCTGGGCAGCGAAAGAAAGATGCATAATGGCGTCTATAGAATCGACGATGGAATTGTCGATTTCCAGGTATGCATGTTGTAAGATCCAGCCCACCATAAGGTACCGTCGGTGTGGGTGGAACGTAACGAGTGCCCGCTTCGTTTTCACCCCTTCATCTGTGCGTCGTAGCTTGTGACAAGATTCAGCAACAGCCTTTCCTTCCTGCCAGTGGATAATCATGTACCTCCAAAGTGCCACTGGAGACCATCCAAGCAAACTTACTCCTCTTCCCGTCTTCGAACTGCCAAACACTTTATCCGCAGTTTCCGTATGAAGGTCAGACCACGCGGTGAGGGTTATGTTCTTCGCACCTTTCTCCTGGTAAGCCACCGATAGCTTTTTTTACCCACTGGTCCTCTTGTTTTGCTGGCTCCCCGAAGACGTTAACCGCAACAGGATTGCCTGCTTGGCTTTGGATGGCTCCTGTTAAGTTAAACCGATTCGTCCGCGTGTCTAACCGCCGTGCAGTCGTAAGGTGCGGTTCATGTCCAGGTGTTTGGATGCCATAGTAGATTGGTGTCGGTTGCATTAGATATCGTGGTGTTGAGCAAGCTGGTCGTTGTTAAGGTGAGTTTCTGGGACATACTGGGAGGATGCCAAAGCGATAAGAGGGAACATGCTCGCCGTACTATGTGGGTTAAATATTTATCTCTGTGGCCCTTCAGACAGTAGCTAAATCTGTCCTCGTGGAACAGGCATTCGTGTTTCCATGTAAGAGAACGTCTGCGATTCGAGACTTCACGGTTACATGCAACTGCGCCTCTGCGGAACTCCTGCCAGAGTAGAGGTCCCTTGACGTGGGATCATATACCTGGCAATTCATCCCACTGAGGGTTGGGAATTCAAATCACGTCTGGAAGACCCGAGACATTGGTGACATCTACTTCTAATCCTAGATCCAGCCTCTGTGCTCTACATCTACACTGTTCTTGTATGCATACACAGACTTGTAAGATTATACAAATCTGAGTCCGGTGGGTTTTGATTTTTTCATAACACGACCATATCCAAATGTTCACCTCCCGTCCAATCACCGAAGAGTAAACTGATACTCTCGCCGTTATGCGTACGTCGTATACTCTCAGCAATGATGGCGCTGATGTCGATGGCCTGGATTTTTGGACATTTCTCTTTGTGCTCCTTCTGTGGACACGTATTGGTGACCTGTGAGCCAATTGAGGCCACTCAGACAAGTGGTTTAAATGATGATAGAGGTGACGTACCACCAGCTCTTCTATCGGTAGCTGGTCTAACACAGTCAAGTCGGCCTCGGCAAACAAACCTACCCTCAAGTCAGCGGCTCTATTTCACCGTTAATGGTCAGGCACGAACCGTGCGAAATAAGAACATGAATGGCTTTGGCACCCTTATCATGCAGCGTTCGTGCCGCGAGCATGAGCGTCTTTCCGGTATCAATCATGTCGTCTACGAGAATAGCCACCTGCAGCAGAAGTATGAACAATAGGTTATCGTATCGCCATGCGCGGATCTCCACCAAGCAGCGTACCTTATCCCGGACATCGCCGACCAGTAGCTCCATCCGTTCTGGGGCATTCTTGGATTGTTTATCGCGTTGTCTGTGAATCAAGGCAAATTCGACCCCAAGTTTGTCCGCAATAGCAGCGACCCTGGTAGGGACGGGATTTTCAAATGGGAACAACTTATTAAAACTCGGCGCGGCGGAGACACTGCGTGAATAGAACGAACCTCTTTGCGCCACCCGCATCCGGACTGACTATTATGCTGTTTTGCCACCCGTCGATACGCTTAATGTATGTAATCATCAGGGGTTCCGAAAAGAGGTTATCTACGGGTATGTCGAAGAACCCTTGTATCTGACTGGCGTGCAGGTCCATCGTGATGATATGGTCGCACCCTGCGCAAGCCAGCATATTGGCGACGAGCTTGGCAGTGATTGGCGCCCGCGATTTGTCCTTCTTGTCCATGCGCGCATAGGGAAAACAGGGAATGACAGCGGTGATGCGGCGAGCAGAAGCTGTTTTGCATGCAGAGATAAGGATGAGAAGTTCCATGAGATTGTCGTTGACGTCGCTGCATCCGGATTGGATGATGAAGACGTCTTCTTCACGGACCGACTCCGCAATTTTGACGTTGATCTCGCCATTGGAGAATTTTTGAGGCATGCACGGAGTGAGGGGTACTCCGAGCCTGTATAGAGCATATGTCACTCGTCCATATATTATACTGCACGCATGGCAGCACGGAGTGCGTCCTCACCGCTCGGCCACACTGTGAGCGAGCTCTGGGTGACTGTTGCCTGGGAGACAACGACAACCAACTATCGTGAGCATGCTCCACCCGGGAGATCTTTGACGTGGGTGCGAACTGACCTGCAAGGAGTCTGATAGAATTCCCGTGGTACATAACTTTAGGACGAGAACATAAAATAAAAGAGAGAAGCTGTGAGAGTGCAGAGAAAGATGCAAGAAAAACCGTGCCAGCAAACCTGTGTGACGTGTGCGTCCCGGACAGAAACAAAGAAAAAAAAATCCAGTGGTCAAAATATCCGCTACGGGCGGTCCCTAAGTAATCTACACAGCCACAGCTAGTTCACACCGGTATCCTGATCGTGATGTTCTCTACAACGTACTCCGTATCCGCGTACCCAAGAAGCTGTGGGATGCGGGAACTGTAAAAATAACTTCAATCTCCAGTGCTGTGAACATCACGAAAAAAAGGCACCTGTTCAGCCCTTTCACTCGAGATATTTGTGCCGAATTATAATTAGCAAGACCTCGCCCAACCTCTTTTACCTCCCACGAGTCGCTCTCTTCAGATCCATGCATCGCATGCATGTCATCGTCCATGATCGTCTGTGTATCGGACTCCAGATCGCCGACCAAAGAAGACGACGAGCTCGTTCGCGATAAGGAAACTTCCGAGTACACGTGACCGGTCTTCTCGTCTGGTCCCGTCGAACGTGCTCTCTTTTCGCTCTTCTCCGGAACCACCCCTTCAGGTAAACATCGTATGAGAACCCGGACAGCCTGTCCAGATGCAAAAGATCCGCGAACACCGAGAACCCCAACCGGGAGTAAACGACCCCCCGATTCTCTGCGGGACAACACGGCGTGCGCTCCAGAGTCTATGATCACGCCACCGGCAGGGTATAACGTATGGCCCGTCCATGCCTTGAGGTCGCGGACGGGAACTGGGGATGGTTTGAAAACTGTGTGGGGAGGTCTCCTCAGGTTCAGTGAGACGTTCACGTGCTCTAGATCGATGGTTTGCAGTTTCGGAGCTGGGCTAGACGTCCCAGATGACGGGCGCGACGAAAGTCGCAAAGTGGTGTAGTAGTCGATGATATCAACGATCGTCGACGGCATTTTACTCGACGTTATGATGGTGGTGACGCCCGCGCCAGTCGCGATTTCCGCAGCGATCAGTTTCGTTTCCATCCCACCGGTACCCAGATTAGATCCCAGGGTGGATGTACTAACTGTGCGAGTACAATCATCGACGGTCTGTTACATGCCAAAAAAAACACCATGACATCACGGCACTCACTCACCTTGAGCTCGGATGTCTGCTACGGAAGTAACGATATCGATCTTTTTAGCGGCGGGATCTTTTCGAGGATTTGCAGTGTACAGCCCATCGACGTCCGTAAGCAGAAACAGATAATCTGCGTGGATCATAGAAGACGTTATAGCGGACAGCGTGTCGTTGTCTCCGAATTTGATTTCCTACGCAGCAAAAAGTCAGGTATGATAACGATCATCGCCATGATCGCAATCCAGCGGCTTACTTACGCTGACTGAGATCGTGTCGTTCTCATTAACGATCGGTACGACGCCCATAGAGAGCAGTTCTTTGAGAGTGTTGACGGCATTCAAATATCTTGTCCGCTAGGGTACAAGCGCGGTCAAATGGGCTATACGGTCATAGCAGAGAGCGTCGTCGCACATCAGAGATATCACCCCTTGTCAGCAGAATCTGTGCTATTCGTTGATCGAACTGTCCGAAGAGGTTATCCCAGAGTGCGATCAGTCGTCCTTGCCCGACCGCGGAGAGAGCCTAGATGAAAAGGTTGGCTGAAACCGTGTATGCAGGCTATTCTGATTCGGAAGACGAACCTGTTTCTTCGATAAGCTCTTCGGTCTCTGAGGAATGTCCATCGTCCGTAGGCCAACTCCGATCGCCCCAGAGCTGACTAGCACGACCTTATGACCATGCCTCCTCAAATTTATCACCGTCTCCACTACGGACGAGAGAATTGAAAGTAAAGGCTGGTGCGTCTCTTCGTGTACGATTGATGACGTGCCTGCGACAGATGTCAACACATAAGTCTTACACCAGCGCAGTGCTCGAGACAACCAACCAAGTTTTATGACGATCATGCTTGAGGGAGATCGTTTCGACGGACGTGCTATATCACTATCTGTTGTTGCTCTGACATGGCCGGTCCCTGCTCTTGCTGACTTGTGATCCATCTCTGCGGGAACGAGCAGGTCGATGAGAACGTGCTCTTATAATCCAGTTCGGAATGAGCAGTAAGAACTTTTCCTCCAACACCGGGTTTCGGAGAAAAATGGTAGTAGACATGATATTGAACCAATCCACTATCTCTATTCCAACTTGGTACTCGCTAATCCCTACACACACCTACCAGCGTCCCAACGAGGGACTCCACCAAATGATATCGCAGGTTTAGGGTTAAAGAAGCTTACGTAATCCAACCGACAATTCAACGTTCGACAGTCAGATCTGAGTGATATGTGTTGCTACAGGTCGGATACTAACCCGTCTGAATTATATGGTAGCGAGCGGGTGGGAGTACGGTAAAAAAGTTGGGCACGGGAAGAGAGCAATAATTTGGTGAGGCGGTGTGCACGAATGTAACATTATTCCTGAGCAGGGTCGCACGTCCGTCGTCCGAGTGAGCATGGGAGGTTTCCAATGATAGTGTAAAAATGGTGCACAGCGTTAGGATGTAAGTGAATCCGAAGGGCTGTTAGGATCAAGGCTGCTTTTGCACGTGGTGAAGAGCTTAGCAGAACTCCACACTGTGCGGTCAAACTCAGGAGATATGATCTGTGGCTTCGGAGCTTGACCTCCAAATTGAGCGGAACGTACATCCCCGGAGTGAGTTTCCTTCCAGTTTGGGTGCGACGTCAGAGGTTGCCTGTTCTCATTTCCCCTGGGCGAATGGTGCGCGGCATCGCTCTCTACAGAGAATCGCCGTTGATTGACATCGTGCTGGTGGGCGACGAAGACCCTACGGACAGGTTTGATTTTCCTCAACACATCCTACCTAGTTGAATTTACCGAAACACGAACTTGACCACCGCGCCTTTCCCACCCATTGTTATCTGGTGTTGAGGAAAGAGGTAGGTGTTGGAAAGCAGTTATATAGTCGTCGACACGAACGACGTAGGAGATTGTTGCGAAGGAACCAAGGACACAGGTTTCTCAAAGAACTGGAAGGTTGCGTGACAATCAGGATACAATGTGAGTCGCTGTTTCTGGGTCCCCAACAGTGTTTTGGGCCGCCTCTTGGTTCTGCAGCACAAAATTTGATTACCAAACCCACAGGCAAAAATACAGAGCAATTCCATCACGCTATCAATCGTACACACCAACTGCATCTTCACGTCGTGTAGCCCATTTGAGTCGAAGGCACACCGCATAGCTTCGTTCCCAAATTTACTTTCAGTTTGATTCTCTGGGGGGCGCACGAGCTGCTTCCCTCTCTCCTTCGAGGATTCGCTCGACATTTGCTCCAATGCGCCGGCGTTCCTCTAAAGTAAAATCGGGGCCTGGCGCAGAGTACCCTAACCCTAATACTTGGTAAGTAGACAGATCGTTAACAAGGAATAAGAGGACTGACTGAGGCTAGGATATTGGAGAGGTACTTCAGGCACCATGTCAGGGAGGACAGAGAGGTCGAGCGGGAATGGTGCACCCATCCATGCATTTCGAAATTGGTGGTCCCTTAGAATAACGCCGCTCAGCACAGTATGACAAGCATACCAGACCATCTCACTTTCTCTGCAAGAAGTCGAGTTGCGGTGGTTAATAATACATCATTCAATTTGCAGGTTTATTACAGACGAACCTCCTCCTTTGTCAGTGGGTGGATTAAGATGCTGCGGCCGTAAGTTAAAAAAGCCAAGAGTCAAGTGATTACCAAGTTACCTCAACTTTCCTCGGTTCTGGCAAAGGTAGGAGAACACTGGCGCAAACGATGTGGACGGAACCCAGATTTCGTAGGATCCTAAAGGATAACACATCAGGGATATATCTAACAGAGGATAAAGACTCGCATACCGACTGGGTGGGGCCCCATGGGGTAGGTATTTACTCGGAAGAGCGGAACGGCTACGAAGGCGCCATCTCGGCGTAGCCGAAGAACAGCATCACGGAGTTCAAGAGCGGCGGCGTGCTCCTCCGCGTTATTTTGATGAAAGTATATATCTATGAATGTGCTAGTATGTGAGCGCGAAGTCCACATGGCGAGCTGCACTTGCGAGTGCTGCTGCGCAGATGCCGACGGTGACTAAATGGACTGACGGAAGTGCCATTCCCTGATGGGTTTGTTCAGAGGTTGTGGCAAACCACGGAAGCTAGCTATACGCACTTTATTTCTGAGTTGACGACGTCCTCCAGATCGCTTTGGGGTGCCATGGTGGTCAAAACGAGGTTCAGTCGGTGCGGTGCTAATACTGATGCCGGCGGACTGGGCATACCAAAAAAGGCTGCCACCTGCCGCGTGTTACCCACAGTGCCGCTCACCCGCCTTTCACTCCTACCAAGACGATCGGTGATGAGCAGATTGCACTGTTACACCTCATAGACGTATCGCGACCCCATGCTTACTCTACTTCCGACTACTCTCCGTCTTCTTGTCGGGTTTTTGTTGTGGACAAATGACCTCCAGCACCCTCTAAAGCAGGGCTCGCCTCAACTGTCATTCCAGCTGCGGCATCAGCACGCAGTAACGAACTCCTCGCGAGTGATATTTAGCGACGTGCGCGACTCCGATCTCGTTGCGCACTCACTGGTGTCAGCAGACCCGTATGTTTACACGCTACGTGCCTCCCGCTTGACTACCCACAAACCCTCATCATTGCCTGCGTTCCACGACGCTCGTCTACGCTCTATACGCCACGCGCAGAGCGACGCGGCATTATGGGAGGGAATGGAGGTAACTGGCCCTAATGTGACAGATCGGGAGACCCTACTCGCGCTAGCGAAGATGACCAACAATGCTTATCTGGCTGGTCGTGATTCCGGTTGGTACGACGTGGCCGAGTTCAACACTGTAAGTCCCTTCACTACCGTGTAACATTACTACACGCAAACCAATTGCTTTTGGGCAGTCCATCCCAGTTGGTTGGGAACCTTCCGCTGACGGTCTTCGCGGCCACATCTTCGTTTCTACAGACAATACAACTGTCGTTATCTCAATCAAGGGTACTTCTGCTGGTTGGATTACTGGTGGTGGGGGTCCAACAGTACGGAAGGACAAATTAAATGATAATTTAATGTTCTCGTGTTGTTGTGCACGCGTGGGACCGACGTGGAGTACGGTCTGCGGTTGCTACAAGGGAACTGGTAAATGTAGTAACGCATGCGTGGAAGCGTCGCTGCTAGACGAGGATTTATTCTACTCGATTGGACTGGTAAGTTTGCATTTTATGAATGTCGTACGTTTGAATTTACTGTGCCCCGTGATTGCGACTGCGTGTAGAACTTGTACAATAACATTACTTACATGTATCCGCACGCTAATATCTGGGTAACCGGTGCGTCCGACACTGTTTATTTCTGTTGCTTCTCATCTACAGCTGGCTGTCAACGTTCATCTCAGGTCATTCCTTGGGAGGCTCCGTCTCGTCATTAATAGGCGCGACATTCGGTGCACCTGTCGTAGCTTTTGAAGCTCCCGCCGAGAAGCTCGCAGCGACGCGATTGCACCTTCCATCTCCTGTTCGTACTCATCTTATGTCTACTACAGATGTTCTGAACACTTGTGCAGCCTTCTACCCACCATATCACCCATGTCATACACACAGCCGATCCAATCGCCATGGGAACGTGTAACGGAGTTACATCCAGCTGTGCGTTGGCTGGTTATGCAATGGAGACTCGGTGAGTGTTTTATTTATTCTGTTCGGCTAGATTTCATGTTACCTCTCGTCATACAAATCTTTCAGGTGTCATTTGGGCCAAGTGGTACTCTACGATGTTGTGTCTAAACTTGGATGGTCCGTAGATGTCAGGACACATTCCATCGTCAATGTTATCGAGCGCTTGCTGGCTCAAGAGTTTGAGTGGGACGATGTACCTTTGGAAGGTGACGATGGCGCTGGAGGCGACGTCGAGGAAGGAGGATTGCTACACAAGCTAAGGTGGGGTTGGTGGGGCGGAAAGGGAGACAGCCACGACAAGGACGAAGACAAGGTGGTCAGGCGACCGGTGCCAGAAGCCAAACCTGAAGTGGATTGCGTTGTGAGTTTTTGCCTTCGTGGCACATTATGAGTTGCTCACGAACTGGCTTGGACACTTCTAGGATTGCTTTCACTGGGAGTACGGCGAGTGGGACTAGAGTAAATGAACGTGATAGACGAATGTTCGGCATTGTTCGTCTACGTTGGTACACCTACGATGACTCTCGTGGCGCACATCTCAATGTCCATGACCAGAGAGGTTGACCGTACAGGACTCGTGCCATTAGGACCTCAGTTCTCTTACCATTTGCTACAGTTGCGCCCAACTAATTCACATTTCATACATTCAAGGCTGCATCAGCTTCAGGAAGTCATGTGGCGTGGCCAAACACATGCAATGAGTCTGTCTAGATTGGCGTGATGTCCTCGGAACGTGTGGTACCCTCTTCGGTGTGAGGTTCGCCGGCGTTTCTTGGGCAGTCTGACTTGATTCTTTCTCAGCGCTGTAGCGTCTTGCAGATGCTATTAATTGACGAGACGCAACGCGTGGATTGCCAGCTGGTGAGTAACGGACTTACCACGCGTCGACGCGCTCATATGATCCAACTGCTCGATACATATCATAATTCAAAAATGAAGGACGACAGTACGGGAGAAAGAGGGAAAGGAGAGAATAAACACATTTCGGACATGCGCAGTTCTCGTGTGACGCATGTGGTGTGATAGACAATCACTGACGGTTGTAGTGATGTAGGATCGGAGGGAGTCCTCGGTAACCAACAATTGGGGGTCAAAGCGAAGGTTCAGGCCTTCAGGTGCTTTTTGTCTTGGATTTTGACTGGCCGATCTGATGCTTTCCGCTTGACCTTCGGCTCGAAAAGACTGACGTCTTCAGAAGCCGAGGCTACGCAAATTCGGAAACCGCCAGCGAAGTAGGAATGCAGTTGACCAACCACCTTGTCATAATTTGGTGGAATGACTGCTTCACTTTCAGTGTAAGCATCCACAGGCCCTCCACGCATGAGTTCGAGGGTACGAGCCGCTTTTTTGAAAAGAAGTTAGAAGCATGTCATACTCGAGACGCGTTGAAAGTGCAGCAAAGCGCTCTTGGAGATTTCCGGGAAACAGCGTACGAAACCATTTTATCTGATCCGGTGACCGATAACCATCCCGGTGGTCGACATGGAAATAGAGCATCCACGCCTGAGTCCACCGGAGACTCCAAATCGTGCAGAGGGTTGTATGAAAATGACATTGGTGGTGCCTGGAAGACATTGCCAGGATTCTCGATGGAATCATCATATCTCGAATGAGGTAGAAAGATATATTTTGCATCGTGACTTCATATGCCATGAAATCCAGCGTCATCTTCGAGTGAGATGTCTCTGAATGTTTGTGGTTGGTGAATGACAAATTTACTCACTGTACGGATATCGTGTGTGGTGTCCGAGTGCATGTTTTTGAATAGTCTAAATCTGCTATTTTGCCCTGATTCCCCACACGCAAGACATTTCCAGGGCTGACGTCACGGTGTACCCAGCCTATATCATGCATTAACTGTAACCCTGTAAATCGTATATGAGCTGATCTGACCGAGATTTGCAGGACTACTCCAAACCTTCACGAGCATACTGGAGAGTACCATAACTGGCTGAGAGACTTCCTAACTCGTAGATAGTTTGCCCGACTTCTGCAAAGACCACACGGGAATGGGTGCAGTGTTGGATGCGGGGGAAGAGCCTCGACTCCATCCTCATCTAGAAGAATAGGGTATAATCCAACGGATGTCCCGATTTTTCCCTTTAGTTCTTCGTCCACTCGAAGCTGATGCCAGTGGCTTTCTGGCAGGTGTGCTCCACGGAGAAGACTGATCGTAGTGTCTTTCATCCCAAGCCTGCCTATAACCACGTCCCCAGCTGCAACGACGGTGAGGAAATATTTCTCTGCTTCACCCTTTTTCTCTCCCATGGCGTTAAGTATCTGATCCCGGATTGTGTCTTCGCGGTCACGGTTACTGTCCCTCCATGAATCCTTCAACACGACTGGTTGGGCTCGGTTACCTTGTGTCTGTACCTAGACAAGGGAATTGCTTCCCAGGTACGGGTCCCACGACCCATCAAGGCATCAGCACCGAAAGTCGAGATGGGCCGTATGGTCTGGTACACCAAAATCCCTCCCTCATCTGGCTGCACAGATATGTTGTATTGTACTTTGCCACCGACGACCACTCTCTGTGTGGTTGGATCCCATCCGAGTTCGTCGTCATCTGCAAATGTGAGTGCGCAGAAGAAGTAGATGAGGTGTTCCGGCTCCTGTTGAGGGGTCAATAACGACCAGCAATGGATTTGATGACGTGGCCACTAACGGTCATGATATCGAATGGCATGCTCACGAGGGTGGCTGCCCTACAAGTGTACCAAAACCTCGTTTGGGTGTTCTCAATAGTAACACAAACGCTAGTAGCACGGCGACATGGATCGCTCCGCATAATATAATGGAGGCTCCACAGAACTTTTTTTCGTCCTACCATACTAGATTAGCGGTAATCAAATGAAAATATACGCGTCACTCACCTCTTCGCGTCCTGCATTTCCGTCGCTCTTTTTAAACTCAAATGACACTGCAATGTCCTCCCATGACTGAACACCAGGGGGCGTGCCGATGTTTTTTTGTTCACCATCGCCAAAAATGCGTCTGGACGAGATGTGTTGGTCCGCTCAGAGACGGGAGATTTGGTAGGTAGGGAATGAAACGCAAGCCTGGGGCTCTGGCCAGTAGCTTTCTCTCCCTCGTTCACCACCGCAGTAAAGATTTTTGACAGTGGTTGGAAGGCTTCCTCTTCATGTTCAACCGACTGCTTTGGGTCCGTTTTGAACACAGCCCGCAGTCGCTGGAACCGACCTCCCCGCAGTGCCAAAGCCTTGATGTTGGAAATATTAATCTGTTCACGTAGGGGATGCAGGGTAGTAGACTTGAAAGAATCCAGGGGTACAACAAGGATGCGTCCTAGATCTTTGAGGACAGCCTTCCTACCAGATGTGAGATTACCCGTCAACTTCGCGGCGCTGCAAAGGTGTCATTGCCTTTCTTTGGGATGGGCCAGGAGAAAAGGCCTTTTCTTTGCCTTTTCTTTTTCCTTCTGACATAGTTGAATCGTGGTATGGTGAGCGACGCAGCAGGAAACCCCCCTGTTCAAACAGGCCTGCCTGCATTGCTTGTTTTGGGATATGAATTAAACGAACGAGCACGGTCACGTGATTCATTTCGTTTCATGTATCAAGGTTTCATCAATTTCATCCTTGGCATACAGTAAATGATATTGCAGGCTATTGATTCTGCTGCTATCAGTGTTCTCGGTGCCTTTCCGTCATACGAGCCTTGTGGTACAACCACCACGCTACGTGGTTCCCGGTGGACGAGGCAATGGCAGTGAAACAGCGGAATCGCAAGCGATTTGTTGGCCGTCGCTTTCAGTACGGACGTTGAGCAGATCAGAGAGGATGCCTTCACGTTTTGCCTTCGATTCCTTTGGAGGTGAGGAGACCTTGCACATTTCATCGACAGATATATGATTATTGTTCCCAGCCCTCTGCTATACCAAGTTTATTTTCGGGGGAACCTTCGTTCGGTTCTTTGGGTCCCCTCGCAAGATCTTGCTAAGCGGACTGCGAACGACGGAGTACTGGAATATTCATTCATGTTTAGTAGCCCTTTGGTTCCGAGGAGGTAGCGCTACAAGAGTCACCCGCTACTCGATCGACATCAGGTATAGTTGCGCCTGACGGGTTATCCGACATCGCCAAAGTAATGAGGATCAGCCAGAGTACAGCGATGCCTCCGGAAATACTTTTAGTGGTTGTCCGGATCCTGACCTTATGATTGCCCAGCCCAGACGCTAAATTCACATCTTGAGGACACACCCCACACATTTTACCGAGAATTCCCGGGTTGCTGAACTGTCGCTCCCTGAAACCCGGCTCTGGACACCTGAAGAGAAACCAACTCTTACTCTAATTCTTGCTGCCGGAACCCGGATGGCGTACCCGCCAGATACTCCACTTGACAGATCATATGAGATGTGTCCATCCAGCCCGGTAAGCCAATCGATAGATGAACTGCGTCTGAACCTAGATCTGGACATGACAAATCGTCCGGTAAATGTGCCGAGCCAGTGTCGGCGGCTCCACTGAAACGTCATTCCTATGAAAGTATCATAGAGCCTATGCTACATAATTACCTGCTCGTCTATATATCATCTAGACTGTCACTACCCGCATTTGCTCGGGCTGGTTCACCTCCATACATGGCAAACCATTCATGATGCATGATGTTCCCTGAGGCTGGGCTTTGCATAGACTGTTGCGCACCCTTTACATCGTGCGCCTCGCACCGCATATCCTGTGCCGCGCATTATATATTGCGTACCGCGCATACCTCTGTGTATCGCGCAATTGTCACGCGCGTTATTTTTGCCGGAACGGAGTGCCATATTTCCTGGTGTTGAATGCCTAACTGGAGAAAGGGAGAAGGGAGTGAATAAACACATTTCACATACATATGTAGCATACTGTGTAAATGTACATCTATAAGAAGTTCTAGTGATGCAGGATCAGAAAGACGGTAACCAACCACTGGGAACTTCTCACCATCAGCGGCCTGCAAAATGCTCAGACCTTTCTGCACTTATTTTTTTGGGTGTCAAGCATCAGGTGCCCTCGGACGAAAAATGGCGACGCCCTCAGAGACTGCTACACAAAATTGCAAACATTTTGAAATGTAGGAGTGGAGTTGGTCAGCTATCTTGCCAACTCCTTCATTATACTCCCATGGGGTAGATTCTTCACTGTCAGCATAAGCACTTATAAGCCCTCCACGCATCAGTTCAAGAGCATGAGCTGCTTTTTGAAAAGAGGCTGGAAGCATGACATACTCGATGCGAGTCGCAAGTGCAGCAAAACGTGCTGCACGACTCCTGGGGAAAAGCGTGAAACCATCTTGTCTGACCTGGTGATCGATGACCATCCTGGTGGTCGACATGGAAATAGATCATCCACGCCTGAATCCACCAGAGAGACTCCAAATCGTGTAAAGGGTTGTATGAAAATGGCATTCGTTGGGACTGGGGGAGGTTGCGGGGATGCTGGAAGGAATCACCAAGTCGTGGAGAAGGCTCAAAGAGGTATCTTTGGTACGCAATCTCGCAGGCGGTAAACTCCAGCGCTCCCTTTTAGCACATCTTTGAACGTGCACCGAAGGGAAATGGGAAATCTACTCACTCTATGGACGTCATGGGTCGCGTCGGACCCCAAGCGTTTAGCGAATTCGAGGCCAGTTATCTTACCCGATTGCCCCGTCCGTAAGACGTTTTCGGGGTTAATGTCACAGTGAACCCATCGCACACTGTGCAACAACTCCAAGCCTGCGGATTGTGCATAAGCCAAGAACTTCAGTTCCAAGCGCGACTATACGAACCTTCACGGGCATTCTGTAGAGTCTCATACACGGCAGCGAAGCTTTGCAGCTCGCGTACAGGTTGGAAAACTTCATGGAAGACAAGACGAAAATGAGTCTTGTGTTGCACTTTCAAGCATTCGCTGGGATCGTCGCTATCAATAAATCCTGGTGGAAGTCCTACACCGGTCGTCTGCAGCACCAATTGCGGTTCTTCACCAACAGGTAGCCTGCATAGAAGATTGACGGTGTCATCTATCTTTCCGTCCACAAACACGTCCGCTGCGTCACGGACAGTGAGAAAATATTTCCTAGCCTCGTCCGCTTTTTCCCCCAAGTCAGCAAATATTTGTTCCAGGATTTTATCTTCGCGGGCCTGGTCAGACTCTCTCCAGGAATCTTTCAACACAATGCGTTCGTTGTTGTTCACCGATATTCCGTTTCTACCTTGGAGAGTAGCTTCGAAGATACGCGTCCCTTGACCTGTCAAGTCTCCAGCACCGAAATCAGAAATGACTCTCGTGGTCCGGTATACCGACGTTTCTCCGTCCTCTGATTGTACGGAAATGTCATACTGAATTTGACACCCGTCGCGCACCCTCTTTATGGTTGGATCCCATCCGAGCTCGTGATCCCTCGCGAATGCCAGGGAGCAGAAGAAGTAGATGAGGTGTTCCGGCTCCTAATGGCATGTTAGGATGAGCGGCGAATGCCCCACAAATGTGACCGCTTACTGTCATGAAATTGAATGGCTCGCTCATGAAGGTGACTGCCCTGCAAGTGAACCAAAACCTCATTTGTGTGTTATCGATGGTAACTCCAAACGTGGCACGCCGACAAGGATCGCCATGCATAATGTGATGAAGGGCAGAAATTACCTTCTCTTCATCCTACCATACTATGTCACAGACGATCGAACGAAGGTGGACCTTCCACTCACATCTTTGCAGTCGTCTGACACGCCGGCGTCCTGTTTCAACCCAAATGAGACTGCAATGTCGTGCCATGAATCCACGCCAGCGTCTTCCTCAAGGCTTCTTGTCCGCCAGTAGCAAGTACGCGTCGGGAAAAGAAGTTTCGATTCGCTCGGGTCCACGGATTGTCTTAGGCCGTAATCCAAACCTGAGCTTTGCCTTGCCGGCGGTTTTCTCGGCCTCTTGTATCACTGCGCCAAAAATGTCTGAAAGGACTTTGAGAACCTCTTCTGCAGGATTACGCAAATCCTTCGGGTTTATATCGAACGAACTCCACCGTCCTAGGCGTCGAGACCAAACTCTGGTATGTCGCCGCAGTGCGATGTTGATGTTAACAATGTGAACTTGCTCACATAGGGGGGGCAGCGCGGCAGACTTAAAATGTTTCAGTGGTGCGACGCAAACACGCCGTCTTCCGAATCGTACTCCTCCATCGAAGTTACTGAGCAAGTCAGTTGGGGTCGGGGTACTGTAGGTGCCAGACGTGGTTGGCTTCGCCTCGGTGATGTCAAATGACGTATTGGCAGAGGTTTCTCCATATGAGGCTACGAGATTGCCTATTCGAGCCTTGGCACGACGGCACTTTCAAAAAAAAAGGACGTGCAATAGTGCCGGTCCGGGTTTGGAAGCCATAGTCTGGATTTTTGCCATAGTTATCTTCAGCAATGTGATATGCCCTCTCTTATGGTCTGCGGTTTTTCTAGGCTTTCCAACGGACGTCGCGTCTAACTTTAGTGCCCATATTCTCGAGAAAGCAAAAAAGTGGTGGAACCGGGATTCGAGTCGGATGGTGGTGTCAGCGATGCCATACCATCGGCGCTACCAAAGAAAGCTCATACTCACGAACAAAAATAGCGATATGCCCATTCCACCCAAGCTAGTGAAAACACCGGAAGCATGAAACATTATCATTCCATCTGCGGAAATGTCCATGAGAGGGTGGGAAGGACGCGGAAAGAATGCCTCACAGGAGAGACCATCCAGAATGTTCAAAAGGGCACCAAAAATGACTGCAGGAACAGAGGAAATGGCTATTTTTGCCACATCGCAAATATCGACGTCGATGACAAATGCGCGATGCAATCTGGAACCCAGACTGGAGGGAGGATTGCGATGGGCGATGCCAGTGTGCCGAGGCAACAAGGGCGCCGTTCCAGATAGCGTACGCGGTAGTGTTCCTCTTTCTCTTGTATGGGAAAATACCACTTTCCCGAGCAGCGATCTCGTCCCTCCCTCTATAGCGAGACTGTCAGGAGGGATCCGCCGCTTGAAAGCGACGATCACGAGAGTGTTCGACAATCGTTGGCATACTTCCATCGCTAGGCGTTGTCAGTTTTCGAGTGAGTAGGAAAGATAGGCCCGATGGTGTGAACAAGGGAGGTCCAAATAATGTATCCTCGTGTGAGGAGGTAGAGAGCATCTTTTGTGATGTCCCGTCTCTTGAGACGACTCCCCAGCAGGGGAAGGAGCAGGGAAATCTGAGGCAGGCAGAAGCAGTATCTAAGGACGCAATTTGCGGATGGGAGAGGTCAGAAGACGCTTCAAAGCACGGATTATTCTGTATGGAAAGCCGGACAATCACGCTTCCGTACGGCCAAAATTAGGAATTTCAGGCAGCAGACGGACGTGCAGCACGTATTTCGAAGTTGCATTCGACAGGAGGACGCCAGCCACTCGGTAATGCAGTCCAAAGTCACACGGTCCGTTGGTCGTATTAGGTCATGCAATTCAAAAGTCACACGGTCCATCGTCCACCGAGAGTTGCTGGAGGGCGGCGCCGAGAAACGAAAGATCAAGACAGAATTATACCAGCTCGACGTCTACGGTTCACCTTTCTCGCGTCTTTCTTTACAAAGTTCTAA
>JANFAH010000208.1:0-24171 GCA_024663395.1 Pisolithus tinctorius
GGACTTGGTGAATACCTTGGATTCCACCTCTCCCCTGCTGGCCTCACGATGTCGAAGGAAAAGGTCCAGACCATCTGTGACTGGCCTAAGCCTCGCAAGGTCAAGGATGTTCAATCTTTCCTCAGCTTCACCAATTTTTACCACCAGTTTATCTTTAATTATTCGGACATCATTGTACCACTGACTTGGCTTACCCACAAGGGGGCTCCTTGGAACTTCTCTGAGGAGTGCCGCCAGTCATTCAACAACCTCAAGGCCGCCTTCACTACTGTGCCAGTTTTAACTCACTTCATCCCTGGGGTCCCTATCACTGTCGAGACTGATGCTTTGGACTATGCCATCGCCAGCATCCTCTCTATCACCTGCGGTGACGGCCAGATCCACCCAGTTGCTTTTTACTCCCAGACTCTGATGGCCCCGGAGTTGAATTATGACACCCATGATAAGGAATTGCTTGCAATTTTTGAAGCCTTCCAGACCTGGCACCACTACCTTGAAGGTTCAGCCTCACTGGTTGACGTTGTTACCGACCACAAGAATCTTGAGTACTTCTCTACCTCCAAAGTACTCACCCACCGCCAAGCTTGCTGGTCTGAATTCCTTTCACAATTCAATATGATCATCAGGTTCAGGCCCAGTAAGCTCAGGGCTAAGCCTGACGCCCTAACTAGACGATGGGACGTCTACCCCAAAGAGGGGGATAGCAGCTATGCCCGAGTGAACCCACAAAACCTGAGACCGGTCTTCACCCAGGAGCAACTAGCGGTCTCCCTTCGTGCCACATACCTTGAGTACCCAGTCCTACAAGCAGTTGCCCTAATGGATGTTGAGAAATTACACAATGATATCCTGACCACACTGCCAGATGACCCAGTCTCACAAATCTGTCTGTCTGACATGTCTGATCCCTGGTGGTCAGTAGATGACATCAGCTTCCTTTGGCTTGATGGAAGGATCTACGTGCCAGACTCAAATGACCTTCGCCTTAGGGTCTTGTGCCTCAAGCATGACCACCCTCTGTCTGGCCACTTTGGCCAAAACCACACACTAGAGCTCATACAGCATGAATATACCTGGCCCAGCCTCAGGACCTTCATCAAGGACTATGTCCAGTCTTGCATGGCCTGCGCTCGGGCTAAGGTTCCCTGCCATCGGCCTTATGGCCTCCTCAAGCAACTCCCGGTACCGGAGAAGCCATGGAACTCCATCTCTATGGATTTCATTGAGCAGCTTCTGGCCTCAACTGGCTTCACGGCCATCCTCATTGTAGTCGACTGGCTTTCCAAGCAGGCCATATTCATCCCCACCCACGACACCATAATGGCCCCAGAACTTGCCAAACTATTCCTACTCCATGTCTTTTCAAAGCACAGAGTGCCAGCCCATGTAACCTCAGACTGAGGCTCAGAGTTCATTTTGCACTTCTTCCAGTCACTCAGTAAGGCCTTAGACATGTGCTTACATTTCACCTCAGGCTACCACCCTGAAGGTGATGGCCAGACTGAGAGGACCAACCAGACCTTGGAACAATACCTCCGAGTGTACTGCAACTACCAGCAGGACAATTGGGCTGACCTACTACCTTTGGCCAAGTTTGCTTACAACAATGCCCCTAGCACTACTACTGGTGTCTCACCATTCTTTGCTAATAAGGGCTACCACCCTAACATCTCAGTGTACCCAGAGTGTGACCTCACTTCCACTCGGGCTTGTGACTATGCAGTTGACCTAGACTCACTGCACCAATACCTATGGGAAGAAATGACTCTCGCTCAACAATGATACCAAGGACCGGCCAATGCCAAATGCATGCCAGCTCCAGACTTCAAGGTCAGTGACCAAGTATATGTCAAAGCCAAATACTTCCAGTCTACTTGGCCTTCCAAGAAGCTCTCGGAGAAGAACCTTGGACCATACCCAGTCATAGCTCAGGCCAGTACTCATTCATTCACACTGTGCCTGCCAGACTCAATGTGCACAATCCACCTGGTCTTCCACGTCTCCCAACTCGAGCCAGCCATCTCTAATACCATCCCGAACCAGACTCAACCACCACCCCCACCAGTTGAAGTCAATGGTGATCTAGAGTTCGAGGTAGCAGAGATCCTTGACTCTAAGGTTGACTGGCATCACTGGTGTTGGCTTCAGTACTTAGTCCAGTGGACTGGTTATGAGGGGACTGAAGAAGAAACCACTTGGGTACTGGCTACAGAGCTGGACAATGCTTCTGAACTTGTGCAAGAGTTCCACTCCCACTACCCCACCAAACCCAGTCCATATCAGTGAGGTCCGGCTTTGACTGGCCTTGTTGTTCTGTTTCTGTTTTCCTATTGGTATCTAATGTTCCTTTGTTCCTTTATTTACTTTGTTTTCTTTTTCTTGCTTATTCTCACTTACTATACAAGACTGAAAACCAGACACTGGACACCGGACATGACATTCACAGGAGGAACAACAAAAGCACTATGCTACAATCCTACTCGGCCTCAGCCATACTCTCATCCTCCCCCTTGGACTCCTCCTCTTCATCCTCGCCATGAGTCTTCAACCACTCTGCTTCCTTGTGCAACTTGTCAGAGTCGAGCTCAGACAAGCCCGAGTCTGAAGGGGACACTGCCATCCTGAAGCCGTATGATTCGTTGAGTATCGACTTGAGGGCATTGGTGATGCTGCCTGAGTTCTCGACAGCAGTCTCATGCAGTTCAAAAAGGCTGGCCAAATTGTTGGCAATCAGCCCAGCTGCGTCAATAAGACGCTTGAGCTTGTCTTCCAAGCCTGAGTACCTGTCTGCACCAGCCTCCCTCAGTCTACTCCTGCCAGCCTCAGGCTCGTTGAGGTCCAAGATTTCGGTCACCCTCATACTCATCTTCACCCATTTCTGATTGCTGGGCCTGGCTTTGGCATTTTCCTTGTCGGCTTTCCTTTTCTTCCCCTTGCCAACCTTCCCCATGGCCTTGGGACCGGCCTCGGTATCCTTCCCGTCCCCAGGCCAGCAACACTTGCCTTTCAATAGGTTGCATCGCATGCAGGCGACGCACTTCTTGTTACTGTCTATGATGAACTCACAGACGGTTTGGGCCCAGGCACAGCAAGTGCAGCTGAAGGGGTTGTCAGAGGGGATATGCACAAGGTTAAAAAAATCACTCACCCAGGGTCCATAACCACCTTCCTCACCTCCCCCCCAGCCTCATCTCCCTTGTCAGCCTCAGCCTTGCACTTTCACTCGGCCTCCTTCTCCTCCTTGGCTCTATGCTTCTCCTCTTCCTCACATGCCCTCTCCTGTTCAGCCTCCCACACTGCCCTCTCGGCTTCGGCCTTCTCCCTCTCTGCCCTCTTGGCCTCAAGCCGAGCCTGTTCTTCCCACTGTAGGGAGTAAGTACTCCCTACTGAGGTGATTTAATTATTTTATCCTTTCTATTGTGTTTTTGCTTTGATTTACATTAGTGATACTTAGCCTACCTTTGTGGCGCATTTTTGGTAGCTTAGTCAGCATTTTTGCGCACTAGTGTAGGTCTACAGTACACAACAAAAAAAAAGAGGAACCAGACTGCGAAGACTGCGAAATCAAAGACTGCGAAAGAAAGACAGTGAAAGCCCTCACTGAGGCACACCTAGACGACCCTCCAGACACCATTACTCACTTGTTTCCCTGCTTCATTCATTCTGCCCAACCCAAATCCTCTCCTTCACCTCTTTTCTCAATCCAAGCTCAGAGCTCCTCTGGGTTGAACTAGACCCTTTCTATCAATCCCTAGGAGTCCCTAGGATCACTAAATACCCAACTTACAACTGGAGCCCACTGCGAGGGGCTCTGCTTAGCTTGGATCCCTTCCTCCTCCTCCTCCTGCCTAGATTTTCGCTTTTTGGCAGGTTTTACTTCGCATTTTTGGCCCTCTGGAGTTGTAGGTCATTGCCTGTGTTCGTTTTTGACTCCTATACAGCCATTTTGAGCCGCTCGAACCCCCCATCAAATCACCTTTAGGCATTTTGCCTTCAAAGCCCCTTCAGGTCATGTTTTGCCCCCTCGAAGTTGTTTTCTGGCGCGTTTTTGGACTCCTAGCACCCCATTGTGTCGCCTTCCTTCGCCTATCTGCCAGTCAGTTCCCTGCCAAGCTGTTCGCAGCGCTTCTGGCCACATTTGTGTGCCCTTGCCCCCCCCAGAGCCCTCTCCAGTCGCATTTTTGGCTGTTCAAAGCAGTTTCTCTTCGCATTTTTGGTTGTACAAGGTCTTCAGAGTCGCCCTCACTCATTCCCCATCAGTTTCGGCCATCTCGCACCATTCTGGTTGCCATTGAACTGCATTTTTTCACATTTGAGGCCCCTTTGAGCCACTTGGATCATCCCTGCAGCTGCCCTAGGCCTTTTCCCACTGTTGTTCTGCCGTCTTAAGCCATTTATCATCCCCAGCGCTCGTTCTCAGTCCATAGGAGTTGCCCACACCTGTTCGAGGTCACACGAAGTCACTTTTTGGTGCATTGTCCCCAGGATCACCCTCCCCCCCCCTCTTGCTGCCAGAGTCTTACTCTTGGCAGTGTTTTTGGCTCGTTTTTGGTGTCTTAGTGCTGCAGTCCACCACCCCCAGTCACCTGTCCTTGTATTCTCCCCTTTGGCACTGTTCTGAACTGCTCGAGTCCCTGTCAAACTCGCTTCAAGAACCCCTTGGTCTTTTGGGGTTGTGTCTTTGCTCCATAGGTTTCCCCTTCAGGGCTTTGGGTTCAAATCTACATCACTAGTATTCATGTTTTAGTGTTACAAGTTGAATTCTAGTCTTTGGGATCAGTCTGGGTAGTCTGTGCCCTTTGAGTGCTCGAGTTCACATTTTGGCCCTTCAACTTGAGTGTTTCCACTTCGAGCTCACATTTTCACTGTTCACACTCACTGTCTGAGTCATCGAGACCTTTGGGATTGCATCATAGACCTTTGAGCTCACTTCAAGTCCTCAGTGCTTATGTGCAGCTGTGTTTTCCCTTCAGTGGCAAGGCCTGAGTTCTCAGGAGACCTGCAGGACCTTCAAGACTACTTCGAGCAGGTAGTCAGGTACTGCGAGGAAAGGGGTGTCTTCGAAGATAGGGCAACCATCTGAGTTGCACTTTGGTTCACACCTCCAAGCTCGTCGAAGCTTTGGTCGCACTTCATTGAGCCTGGTAATGGTGAATGGGATCGATTCATAGGCCTGGTCATCCAGCAGTACCCTGAGCTCGAGCAGCCAGGAGATGATCTCGACCCCCTTGACAAGCTCCTTGCCTTTCTCAGGAAGGCTCGTACCTTCAAATTCGATTTGCTCTCATCCCTAGGGCAGTATCTTCGAAGTTTCCAGCAGCAGTTCCTGCATCTTGTAAAGCAGGGTGTTTTAGACATCAAGGTGCAGTCAAGGCTCTTTGTTCGAGGCCTTTCGTTACAGCTCACAAAGAAGGTAATGACCAGCCTCCTTTGCTGATTCCCCCAGCATGCCCCAGACCTCTCCTGGCACTTCGTCAATGTCATTTGTCACACCAGGTATGTGCTGGTGAACCAGTTGGATGGTGATGGCACAGGGAAATGGTGGAGTTCAGACCCCCCTCATCGAGTTGAGCCCCCTTTGGCTTCGAATAGCTAGCATCCTCTTCGAAGTGAACCTTCGACCTCAAGTAGACCCCCTCCCTGCTTCAGGTCGACTTCAGACAGTACCCCTCATCGAGTCGAGCCCCCTTCAGCATCGAATAGCCAAAGTCCTCTTCGAAATGAACCTTTGACCTCAAGTAGACCCTCTCACTGCTTCGGGCGGACTTCGGACAGTACCCCTCATCGAGTTGAGCTCCCTTTGGCTTTGAATAGCCAAAGTCCTCTTTGAAGTGAACCTTTGACCTCAAGTAGACCCTCTCGCTGCTTTGAGTCAACTTTGAATGGTCTCCCTCGACCAGTTTCGAGCCTGTGTGTCCCTGTTCCTCAGCAAGGGGCTCCAAGTAGCATCCGACTTCGCTTCGAGTTGGTTTCAAATGACTTGAGTTCTCATCCAGCCTCGAGTAAGCCCTCCCCACAGCCCAGTTCGACTTCAAAGAGTCCCCCTTGACTCAGCCCTCGCTCTAATGACTCCCCTGTTCACCCAAGAGCCTGGAGGCCACCTTCTGCCCTCGAGAGGTTCAGTTTCTGCTTCTTCTGTGGTCAAGAAGGTCATGTTCGAGCTCAGTGCAGTGTGTGCACTTCGTATCTGGTGTCAGGCAGGTGTAGGATTATTCATGGCCAAGTTGTACTACCTACAGGTCAGGAGGTCCCTCGAGAGGCTCTTGGGTGAACTCTCAGGGAGCAGCTCAACTCCTGGGCCCTGGCTCGTGGTCATGGTGGTTCGAGTTCCCAGGTACCTTCCCATGCTTCGCCTCAGTCCCCTCCAGGACTCTCTCCCCCTCATCATGTTCGCACCAGTCCCCCGAATTCTGCTCGCAGTCAAGGTGCTCAAATTGAAGTAGCTGAATCAGGCTCAAGGTTTATTGAACACCCCTCGACCTCTACTTGCCATCTCTCCCCATGCTCTAGGGCCCCAGTGGCTCAGTCATTTCGACTTTGACCCCTCCTCCTGGCTTCAAATCGTATTCAAGTTCGAAGAACTGACTTTGAACAACCTCACCTGTCCCCTCTGCCCTCGGTTCGAGTTCGTAGCCCCTGTCTGGCTGAACCTTCTCCCCAGCCATGTGCCTATGCCAGTTTGCTTCCTGATTCTGGTCACATCCCTTGTGGGTTGGTGAAGTGAGTCATTTGGACTTTTGCTTTTTCTTGATATGGTCTCCTTGTTTCTGTTTCAAAGCTTGATGTCTTTCATTCTCTGGACTCATTTTTGATATGATACCTGTTCCTTCATTTGAACCCCCCTTTTTGTTGACTGAGGACAGTCATTTTCTCAAGCCCCCCTTGGATGTAGGGAATAAGTACTCCCTACTGAGGTGATTTAATTATTTTATCTTTTCTATTGTGTTTTTGCTTTGATTTACATTAGTGATACTTAGCCTACCTTTGTGGCGCATTTTTGGTAGCTTAGTCAGCATTTTTGCGCACTAGTTTAGGTCTACAAAACACAACAAAAAAAAAAGGAGGAACCAGACTGCAAAGACTGCAAAATCGAAGACTGTGAAAGAAAGACTGTGAAAGCCCTCACTGAGGCACCCCTAGATGACCCTCCGGACGCTGTCACTCACTTGTTTCCCTGCTTCATTCATTCTGCCCAACCCAAATCCTCTCCTTCACCTCTTTTCTCAATCCAAGCTCAGAGCCCCTCTGGGTTGAACTAGACCCTTTCTATCAATCCCTAGGAGTCCCTAGGATCGCTCACTACCTAACTTACACTGCCAGGCTTGCTCAGCCACCTTGCACTGCTTCCTCTCTTTGGCCTTGGCCCTCATCATCTCCTGTTCATCATCAGTGTTGTACTTGATAGCATCGTCCAACACCTGGGTCCAGTTGACCATGGCCTGGCCTTCACTGTTGTTGTCAGCTGTGGTGGTTGGTCTTGAAGTGGACATGGTGGGTAGGATATGAAAGAAAGGATGCAAAGGGCTTAGCGAGCCACAAGTACCAGTTTTTTGAACTCAGCCAGTTTTCAGACTCAGCCCACCACCCTCACAGGGGTCTCATGGGTTCGACCCCTAAGAGGGGGATACTGTCATAGTCATGCCTCGACTCCAGCTGGACTCGGCCTTGCACTCACTCAGTCCAGCCTCGGCCTCACCAGTCCCACATCTCCAGTTGGTCTAGCATGGTAAGCACTGCTTTGCAGTGTGTGTCATTTTGGTTAGGTCCTGCCTGGTCCTGTCCCCAGTCCACTCTGTCCTGGTCTCCATTGTCTTAGTCATATCTTACTAATACTTGTCTTACCAATCACCTTAGCAATCTTTGTGAGACCGGTGTAGGGAGCCATATACTCCCTGAGGCTGGAACAGGAATCTGTCACTAAATTCCACAGGCCTCTATGACAAACCCATTTTGGAATTTTTCCCGCTCATGACCTCGTGTTTCCTCCCAACCCCTGTTGCCTTCAGAGTTTCTGCCGACCTTCCGCATGTCGCTCAGTCATCAAAATGCTGATCCGGAAATTCTGCATTTGCGCAGAGTCATCCAGAATTCAGTAGCCGTGCCTCCGCTCAGCCACATCACCAGTCATCCATGCCACTTTCCTCTAAAAAACTCCACTTTCCCCTGTCGCCCTAAATTCCACAAGCTGGGCTTCGTTTCAGTATGCTACGCTCTGCCCTCCTGTGTCACTCAGCTCCATCTCCCACTTGTATGCATACTCTCGTTCTGTTGGAAGATACCCCTTACCATTGACCCGCTCTTACTCTCGTCTACTACCCACCAGTCTATTTCATGTGCATCTGTATTTTGCTGACGTCTGACATCCCTTCCTTTATTTTCCAGTCTTTTAGTTTTCCTGCCCCACCTTACTCTGACTCATATCTACTTTCCCTGTACTATATAATTCCATCATAATGTCGGAAATATACCACCCACCTTTGGAGTTGCTATCTGTGTGTGTTCCGCAAGTTCGAGAGTTTCTAGAGTCTAAAGTGCATATATAGAGTCTACTGCATCTTCAGTGTCCCCAGAGGTCTTCATGTCTCCTGTGTCCTCCAGCCCTGCACACCTAATCCCATATCCCTTTCGCTTCAAATTCGCTCCTCTTGATGCATAGCAACCTCTCGGAATTTTGTATACCCATCTTGCTGTTCCTCACACGTCTACATCTGCCCAGAATTAAATTCTGCGACTCTCGCTCGAATTTCCCCACCGCTTCTAAGCCCTTTCTCAACCTCTCCTTCCACACAGCACCCCTTGGGATGATCCTAGGGAATTCTCCCTTCACCCTTCCTCTAGTCGCATGCTTCCCAGAAGTCATGTCTCACACCAGCATTACTGGTCTCTGTACTATAGTTACTTCTGGTATATAAACTCATAGATACTTGGCCTGTACCCCTCAGTCTGAAATCAACCAAGTTAACTCTGATAACCCCATCTCAGCCTTGGACTCAGACTGAGACCCATGCAAGGGAATAGCACTGCATCCTCAGTCGCTAAGTCCAAACAGTCCAACTATCTGTATCCTCAACTTCACTCCTGATCCCAACCACTTGGCTTCACACCTGCTTTGGTCTCTGGTCTGGCCTCAACCTGGACAACTCTCGAACTTGACAATGACTAGTAATAGAATACTGTCTTTGCATGAGTGGCTGTGTAGCCACATCCCCTCACTCTTTCTTCCTCCATCATCATCAGAGTCCAGCCACAGTGTGGGCCTCTAATCATTCAGTTTTCATTCCTTTTCACCATTGCTCCTTAACCACCAACTGACTACTCCACTCCTTAAACATTACACACCCTCCTCGACAAGTTGAGACCATGAACAACCACAACCACCTAGTGCCACAGGTTGGACATGCGGCAGCCTCAGTGACCACAACAACCTGATTTCTCCCTACCCACCTTCCAAGGCATGGTAGAGCTGACAATGATTGGAGCAAACATGTCCTGGGAGGATGCCATTGAAGAACTTGGAAGATGCTGGGATCAGAACAACCCACTGGGAGAACCCCATCCAGAGGACCAACCACAGCCAGAAGGAGACCAGGGAAACCCACTGGAAGAACCACCATGCCCACTGGCACAACTACCAGCCATTGGCCTGGAGTGTCTTCCCCAATGACTCCTGGGAACCAACCCCCCTGCTTTCAACCCAGACACCATGGTTTCATCCAACCTCCCAACACAACTGGCCAAATATGCCATAAAGAAAATAGAGGCGTTCAAGTTCATCCATATGTGGTATTTGACACAGGAGGGACTACTCAAGGCAGCACAAATGGTTAGATGCTTGGAGGAGAACAACACCCTAGCCATCACCCAAGCAAGCGAAGGAAACATCACCCTATGCATGGCCAACTCCCTCACTGCCTCCAAGAATGCCAAACCAGACCACACCCTAACGTTCACTGAGTACACATATGCCAAAAATCATTTCCTAATGTGCATCCAGAACACTGGATGGGGAAACCAGCTGGTAGATGCCCTTAACTGGTTCTTCCACTGAATAGACAACCACTGGCTCCAGGATCAGGGAGACCAAGGAGAATGAGAACTGCTACACTATGCATCAAAGGTCAGACAAGATTGGCATGACAAAGTGGCACAAAGTCAAGCATACAACATTGGTACCATAAACAAAGAACTGCTAGTGGACATAGGTCAAGATTTAGATACCAGGGACATACAATCAGGGCTGGACCAGGTCAATCATCCACTCTCTCTCTCCACCTGGACATCAAAGTGCTAACACAATGCTCCCCCCCCCTTCAACTCCCCCATCACACATGCCCACTTCATCCACCCACACATGACCATGACCACCTCCCCCTCATATCTCACACTCACACCCCAACCCCATGTCCTACTGCTGCTGCACATACTGCCATGCTGCTGCTGCCAATACTGCCACGCTGCTACTGCCAATACACCACCCCCCCCACAAACCCTGCTGTTCCCCCCATACCAAACACTGTTGCTGCTGCCCACAGGCCTACCCACCCTCCCCATACATGCCCACAGCCTCTCATCCCCACACCAAAACACAGATTCAGCACAGCTGACTACCCCACCCAGAGCCTTCCAAAAGGGGACAACAGCCCACATGCTTCCAAAAGTGCAGATCCTCCTGCTCCCCCTCCCCCAAATACACCCAAGGACAGAGGCTGAGACAGTGCTATGACAGGTCCGGATCATGCTGGCCCAGGTCTTGCTCGCTGCAAAAATGCTCCAGATCCCTGTGATGAAGCAACAGCAGGGACAGAAGGGGACATCACGAATTTCACAACAAGACTCACATTGTCTGCCCAAAGTGCCTGGGATGGCATGAAGACTGCTCTTTCTGTAACAAACCCATGTGCTGGGACAAATCAGCCCTGGCCCACTGTACATGAGACCAACAGGGCTGCCTCATCAACAAGAATGGTTGTACTCTGTGCTGGGACTTTCAATGCCCCTGCAGATGCCTCAGCAAACTCCACTGCCACGAGTGCTTGGGCTGCAGCAACACCAAACATGGAGCACAGGAATGCCCTCACCAACAACCTGCTTGAGACAAGACAACATGATGTCATGCGCACCCCATATCACCCACAAGCCTGGAAGGCCTTTCTCATAAAACACCAGCTAACTTCAAAATACCTGTCCCTACTCAATCAGTTAATCTACAGATTCCATGTCTGCATACCCAACATACCCCACACATTCACCCCCCCAAATAGCCCCTCCATCAACCAACACCATCACACCTTCAAGGAAATAATCAAGAAAGAGTTTGCCAAAGGCCACTACTTGGGCCCTTTCCCCCCCCCATCTACTCAAGCAGTACATAGGTCCCTTCCAGTTGTCCCCCCTTAGTATCATACCAAAGCCTGGCAAACCCAGGAAGTACTGCCTAATACAAAACTTATCCTACCCCATTGTACCTAGACACAGCAATGCATTCTCAATCAACTCATGTGTTGAATCCTCTCTCTTCCCCTGCACTTGGGGAACCCCCATGACAACATGCACACTAATAGTGTCTCTTCCCCCAGGATGTCAAGGCATGACCAGAGATGTAGCAGAAGCTTACAGGATGATCCCTATACACCCATCCCAGTGGCCAGGGCTCGTAGTATGACTATCCAACACCCCACCAACATTCACCATCAACACAGCATTATGCTTTGGATATGGACCCTTGGCAGGCATCTACAGAGGAGTCAGAGATGCAGGACTGGACATAATGCAAGCCAAGGGGATTGGCCCAATAGTCACCTGGGTCGACGATCACCTATTCATACATCTACTAAAGTCTGAAATCCCTAAGTACAACATCATCAGAAAACCAAAAGCCAAGCTAATCCTAGAGAACAGGGGCACCAAAACAGACAATGGACATCTGTGGTACAAAGGAGCTACCCTGGCCAACAGAGACTATGAAGAGTTTGCCGAAGAATGCCTTTTCCCCATAAAAGCCTTCTCAAAAGCCAAAGACATCACATCTCAAGCAGACCTCCATGCATGCTCCTTCAAACACATTGATGTGATCACAACCCAACTCAGCATACCATGGGAACAATCTAAGGACACACAATTCTCCAATGTGCCGACATTCATGGGTTTCATCTGGTATCTAGACAACAAAACAGTTGGGCTTACAGAAGGGAAGAAGGAAAAGTATACTACATCCATAGACAAGTGGTCCCAAAAGAAGACCCATAATCTAGAGGAGGTACAGAAGCTTCATGGAAGACTCTCACACATGGCACTGGTAATCCTGGGAGGAAGTGCTTACCTAACATCGCTACAGGTGATGCTCACCATTTTCGGAGACAAACCCTTCATGCCCTGCATGCAGCCTCAAGCCCTGCAACATGAACTACTTTGGTGGTGAACAGCTCTCCAAACATCACCCCCCATCCCCATTCCCATCCACTGTACTGCCATCGACCTTCAAGCCTTCTCAGATGCCAGCTCCAGCATTGGCCTTGTGATCATCATCAGAGAAAAATGGAGAGCCTGGACCCTACACCCTAATTGGAAGGGAGATGAGAGGGACATCGGCTGGGCAGAGAGCATTGCTTTTGAATTCCTTGTATGTTACCTACTCATCATCAGTCCCTCCTCCAAACCTCTACAGGTCTTTGGAGATAACAAAGGAGTCATTAAAGCCTGGAGAAAAGGTAGGAGCAGCAACAAGCCCACAAATGATACCTTCTGCAGGATCCACTCTCCTCACCTCTCCCCCATGCAGAGTTTTCACAGACTACATCCTGAGTGAACTCAACCCAGCAGACAAACCATCATGGGGCATCTATCCCCCCCCCCCAAACTTGTGCTGCCCCCCATCCCAATCCCAACCCCCATCACTCACCTTGTCTTCAATTTTGATGACCCACACACCAACAGTCTCACAATCCAACATCAACTTTAACAACATCACTGCAATAACAGTCACACAACAAATGTTCCCCCCTTTGAGACCCATGGCTGTCCTTCCATACCCAATAAACCTAACACCAAAGCCCTCCAAGCTACACCCCATGTGCCCAGTGAAAGACTGCTTAGAACAATGGCAACCACACCCCAACATCATATGATTGCTAAACATCCTGCCAGAGTTCTGAGACAGAGTATGAGAGGTAACTCTCAGAGGTTGGAACAAGAGCACCAGAGTGTCATATGGGGCAGGGCTTCTCGTCTACCACATCTTCTGTGACAGCAGGAATGTCCCAGAGGAAGAAAGAGTGCCAGCAGACATGAACCTCATATCCACCTTCATCTCCTCCCTAGCCAGTTCATACTCTGGGAAAACAATACAGGGGTACATTTACAGTGTGTGAGCATGGCATACCCTAAATGGCCTACCCTGGATACTACACAAAGATCAGATAGCAGTGATGTTAAAAGGAGCAGCCAAAATAGCCCCCCCCTCATCCAAGCAAAATCTGCACAAACCTATTACAGTCCAAATGATCTGTGACTTCCACAAGCAACTGCAAGCAACAGACCCCCTAGACACAGCCATCTTCACATGTCTAATGACCATCTTTTACACAGCTGCCAGAGTAGGAGAATTCACCACAAAGCAGCTAGATGCCTTCGATCCCACCCAGCACATCACCCCCAATGGAGTCCATGAAGATATCTATCACAATGGTCTCAGCACCACAGTCTTCTTCTTACCAAGCACCAAAGTGAACCCCAAGGGAGAGGAGGTGAACTGGGCAAAACAATCAGGCCCATCTGATCCCCATGACACATTCCTCTGACATCTGCAGATAAATGACCCACCAAAGGATGGCTCCCTCTTTGCATATAAGAAAGATGGCAAACATCACCCCCTAACTTGTCATGCATTCATTTCACACCTGAAGAAACTGGCAAAGGCAGCCAGATATGACCATGCACATGGACATGGACTCAGGATAGGAGCCACACTGGAGTACTTGCTGCAAGGAATACCATTTGAAGTGATGAAGGTCAAAGGCAGATGGGCAAGCAATGCCTTTCAACTTTACCTCAGAAAACACAATCAGATACTCACCCCTTACATTCAGGCCATGCCCACAGAAACAGCCACCAAATTCATTCACATTGCGATGCCACCAGTGCATTGAAGCCACATTCCTCCTCGTGAGTAAAGCTCCATTTGCCCTCCTAGATGGTGGGAGATGAGCATCAGCCCATCGCATCAGGCAACTCCCTCCTAACACCTGGGATCCACAGCTAATGCTCATCTTGTAGATCACCACCTCATCATGGCTGGAAGGCACTGTGCACCTTCACCCACTCCTGCTTAATCACTACATACCGCTACTAGCACCCCTTTTCTCACTTAGCTCAGACAGCAGCAATATGCAAAGAAGTCCCCTTCAATGGGACCCCTCATGACTGGCTTGACTTTTTCACTCAAGCCCACAGAGATTCAGCAGGACAGGCCATCTTCTATGCTACTAAGACAACCTGGCCTCTGCCACCTTGTCCCTTTGTTCCAGTCTCTGTTGATTCCCTCAGCAAACACAAACTTGGTGGGCTCATACCCCTTGGTTGGCAGCATCCCCTGCATCAATTCACCTGTTACCAATGTTCATGCCTTGGACATTGGTCATCTAACTGCCCAGCTCACAGTGGCAACTAACAGCAAGATCCCCTGGGTGGTCCAAGGCCTTTACCCACCTCCAGAGGACCTCAGGCCTTTGGGGGGGGGGATGTTATGCTGTGCTCACATTCTTTCCTTTTTAGACTCTGTACTATACCATTTGTGCTTGTCACACTCTCAAGTGACAATGTTCTGCCCCCATAGGCCACTGCCTTCATGACTGGCCCTATGTTCCATATGTATCCTTTTATATCCTTCCCCCTGTCTACTCTGCATTGTACTATAACTGGACTATGTCCATCCTTCCTTCCTTCCATGATCCACTGGTGGCCCTGATCCATGTGGTCATGTGACACATGTACCCCCAGTACCTGTCTACCCCTATACATCATATATGCAGTTACCTCCCCTTCATCATACATTCACCCCTGGCTCCATCCACTCCACAGACTTGGTTATACATGTATTCCTGCTGTGCAGTGACTCACTATGACTCAATGATGCCTTAGCAGGAACTCAGGTGTACATTTAAACATTTTTGAATGTTTGTCTGCAGGCACTTTACATATGTATATAAACTCACATGTATTGTACTGCTCCCTCATTTGAAATCTACTTTGCAACCACCCTTAGCTCTGCTCACTGTACCCACAAGGACTCAACAGTATGACTTTGGTTGGCCAAGACTAGTGTCCCATCACTAGTGAAGTTAAATTATGCATCACCTCTCACACAGTCATGTGCTTGTGCCTTCACTGCACTTGATTCATGATGCAATACAAGTTGTTGGCATAACAGAGAGCATATCATCCACATGTTCAAGGTGTGACCCTTTTTGCCATGAGTTCTCAGAAGAAGGGTAGCCTTTCCACTTGATTAAAAAGGCATGTCCACGGCTGGACCTTTTATGGCTGACTATTGCCTCAACTTCATATTCCTCTTCCTCATTGACAAGGTCAGGTGGTGGAGCTGGGAAGTTCAGTCCATGGATGTCATTTTCACAATAGGGAGATAAGAGGGAAGTGTGGAACACATTGTGTATCTTCCATCATGTGGGAATTGCAAGGCTATATGTGATCAGAGATAGAACATCAGAGATAGTGAAGGGTCCTTCCCATTTTGGGGCAAGTTTTCTGTTTTTGTAGGAACATTTTAAGTTCTGTGCTTCTAGCCAAACTTTATCACCTTTTTGGAATGGGGTGAAGGGTTTAGATGAGCAGTCTTTCATAGTTCTTCTGGCCAGATCATGTGCCACAAGGGCTTCTTCTCTGGCTGTTCAGAGTTCCTCAAGTCTAGACTTGGTGGTGGGAAGGTGGGTGTCTGCAATCAGGGACAGAAGGGGTTTCAGTTTGTAGCCATACATGAGATAAAATGGTGATTGGCAGGTGATGGAGTGGGGACAGTGATTGTGTGCAAATTCTGCCATGGGGAGGTTGTCCACCCACAGAGTGGGGTCATTCTGGCAAAAGATATGAAGGTATGTCTTGACCTCTTGAATGACATGTTCTGTTTCTCTGTCAGTTTGAGGGTGGTATGCCATTGAAAGGGCAAGGGAATATCCCAGGAGGGATGCAAGTTCCTTTGCAAAGGTGGAGGCAAATTGAGGGCCTTGGTCAGATTTAATTTTGTCATACAACCCAAAATGGGAGTAGACCTTTTTGAAAAAGAGGGCTGCAATGTCAGCAGTGGAAGCAGTTATCTTCATTGGTGCTAAAATTACCCCCTTTGTAAGCCTATGGTCTACTATGACCAAGAGGGAATCATAACCCTTAGAAAGGGGAAAATCAGTGACCAGATTGCAGGAGATCTGTTGGAATGGGCAGGTTGAGGTCAAGGGGATGGGTGTAAGCAGTGGTGTCATCAGGTGGGTGTTTACTTTATTCTGCTGGCATGTAGCACAGCCTTCAATGTATTTTTGAACAAAGGATGCAAGTCCTGGCCACCAGAACTTGGAAGAGATGAGTTGTTGGGTTTTGAGGACACTGGGGTGTCCCACAGAGGGATGATCATGATGGTTGGACACAATGGTCTGTTGGAGGGAGGGGTCATCAGGGATGTACACCTAGTCTTTATAAAGTAGCACACCATTGTCAAATCACTAATCTGAGAGGTGAGATTTGAATGGGAGTGGCATGTCAATATTTTCAATGGTGCAAAGGGCCATCTGGACAACTAGGTCCAACATGGAGGAGGCAACCTTCTGAGTGAGGTTGGTGTTGATGAGGTTAACAAACATGGTTTGGGGTAGGAGAGTTACTCCTTTATTGTCTTCATCATCATCAAGGATGTGATCAGGTTGGCAAGAGAGTGCATCTGGGGCTGCCAGGTCTTTGCCTGGGACATGTTCAAGCTGCAGATCAAGTCTGTGAGATCAAGGAGCCAGCAAGCCTGGTGACAGTTTAGGTTCTGGAGCCTTGAAATAGGTCAAATTCTTATGGTTGGTGAAGACCTTGACTGGAAACAGGGATCCATGGAGATAATGTCTCCAGGTTTTCAATCCTCAAATAACCCCTAGTAACTCTCTGTCATAGATGTCATAGGTTCATTCTTGTCAAGTTTGTGGGTTGTCTGGGTTGAGGCCAGACCAGAGACCAAAGCGGGTGCGAGGCTGAGGGGTCAGGGACAGGAGGAAAGACAAAGGTACAGGGGGGGGTGGACTGTTTGGACTTAGCAACTGAGGATGCAGCACTATTTGCTTGTGTGGGTCTCAGTCCAAGTCCAAGGCTGAGACAGGGTTATCAGAGTAAACTTAGTTGATTTCAGACTGAGGAGTACAGGCCAAGTATCTATGAGTTTATATACTAGAGACAACTATAGTACAGAGACTGGTAATGCTGGTCTTGCAAGGATTGCTAAGACGATTGTAAGACAAGTATTAGTAACATATGACTAAGGTGATGGAGACTGGGACAGAGTGAACCAGGGACAAGACCAGGCAGGATTCAACTGAAATGACAGACACTGCAAAGCAGTGTTCACCACACTAGACCAACTGGAGATATGGGACAGGCAAGGCCAAGGCCAGACTGAGCAAGTGCGAGGCTGAGTCTGGCCAGGGCCAAGACATGGCTATGACAATTCTGTGGGGTTGAATGACTGAGAGATAAAGGTGCAGGGTTGCCACTGGCCATTTGAGTCTTCTTGGAGGAGAATGCCTCCAGTTGCATACTTGGATGCATCTGTAGTGATTGCAAATGGCCAAGAGGTATTGGGCATTTGGAGGGTCAGTTGGGCCATGAAGATTCTTTTCAGAAGTTCAAAAGCACTCTGGCATTTCTTTGACCATTCCCAGGTGGTGGTTTTCTTGGTCAGGTCAATCAGGGGTTGGGTGATGTCTGAATAGTAAGGGATGAATCATCAATAGAAATTTGTGAATCCTAGGAAGGATCACATGTCTTTAACTTTCTTTGGGAAAGCCCATTCAGCAATGCCTTGGACCTTGACAGGATCCATGGTGATGGTATTTTCTTTGATGATCATACTGAGGTATTCCATGTCAGTAAGATCAAAGTGACATTTTTCAAGTTTGAGGGGTAAAGACAACTCCCTCATTCATTCTAGAACACAATGAGTTCTTTGTTTGTGTTCTTCAGCATCAGTGGAGAAGATTAGGAGGTCATCCATGTAGATGACCAACCATCCTTCAGCAATCATGTCTCAGAAAGAGTTGTTCATGAAGCACTGGAAGGTAGCAGGAGAGTTGCACAATCTGAAGAACATGATGGTGGGTTCAAAGAGTCCTTTATGTGTGATGAATGCAGCCTTCCATTGGTCACCTTCTTTGATATGGACATTGTTGTAGCCTGATCTTACATCCATCTTTTTGAAGATAGATGCTCCTTTGAGTTTGTCTATGAGGTCTGAGATCAGGGGAAGGGGGTACACATCCTTCACTGTGTTTTTGTTCAGATATTGGTAGTCCTGGCATGGGCAGAGGGAGCCATTTTCTTTCCAACAAAGAAGAATGGAGTGGCTTGAGGGGACCTCAAGGGGCAGATTTTTCCTTCCCAGAGGTTTTCTTCAATAAATTTCTCTGCAGACTCCCTTTCAGAGGGAGAGAGCAGGTATGCTTTAGCCACTTTGGGGACAAAGTCCTCTGCAAGATTTATGGCATGATCATAAGGTCAATATGGAGGTAGCACTCCATCAGAGGGTTCTCAAAGACCAAAGCAAACTCCTTGTAGTCTTCAGGGAGAGTCACCTTTGGTTTCTTCTTTGCTTCTTCCTTGGGCCAATTCAGTGGCCATAGTGATTTTTCTAAGAAGGCTATTCTTTGGGTTGACCTTCTTTGCTTCTGCAACTAGTTTTCCAACTGCCATTATGAAGTGGGCACATGTTGTCTCATCTTCTGGTTCTTCATAGTCCATAAATCTGTTGATCCCTTTCTTCTCAACAGGGATACAAGGTTTAACAGTGGGTTCTTTGACAGGGACAGAGGAGATGTTCTGGGACAGGTCTTTTGACCTATCAGTTTTCTCATCGATGGAGAGCATTCCTATTCTCTAGTTGACAATGTGGTTGTTCTCTGTAGCCAAGGGAGGCCCAGGATCACATTTTCCAATCTGCAATTTATGACATGGAAGAAGGACTGATGAACAAGTCCTTTGATCTTGAAGTATGTAAAGGGTTGCAGAAAACAGGATTGTTCCCTTGGAGTTCTGGGATCTGTTACAATACATACTCTTTTTCCTTTCTTTCCTTTTCTTTTCATCTTATCTAATCTCTTGTCTTATCTTATCTCACCAAAATCAAGACTTCACTTGAAGGTACCAACACTCAGGTAGACTGGATGCAAGAAGGACCCCAAGACTTCAGGTTTATCTGAGGAGGCATTTAATCCACTGGAGGTTTTGATGCAGTTTGTATGCAAGGAAGTAAAGTTGCCAACACCTCAGCAAAACTTGGTTTGTATGCACTGACCCACAATCACCACTCTCTGATCAATCCAATGGCACCCACCCAACTGTGTACCTGCTACTGGTGGAGAAGAAGAGTACCAGTGTTCAGGAAACAATGCCAAAAACTCTGATCTTGATTCCCAATTCATGACAAGACATCGCAGTCTTGTTCAAGTTCAAAAAGGGTGACAGGAATGCTGAGTGCATTGAAAGATGTGAGGACAGCTACATTTATTCGAGCACTGTCTAGTGCGATAGGATGATAGTTTTCTATGTAAGCGGAGTTTACAGAGCATTGCATAGAATTTAGTCCATGCATGAGTAAGCGAAGTGTGACGCATCTCTTGTCTTCTGCACACTTCGCGAATTGCAGATTCCGCGCCTCCAGCCGTCGTGCAGATCTCCTCTCGTTTTTCGCAAAGCAACGCACCAACACTCAGCTAATGGAAAACCCCAACACGGCTATACAGCCTGACTTTACAACAGAGGAGTATCAGGAAGCTCGTTTGCATCTCGTTAATGACGCAGTAGATGACCAACAAGCCGCAAATATATTAGCTACCCTATGGATTCTAAACAACAACAAGGAAAAACTCAATTGGCAAACACGCAAGGAACAAGAAGCTCAAAGAGTGCAAAATGAAGCGGAACAAGCCAAAGAAGAACTCGCCGAGCGACAACGTCGCAGACTCGAAGAAGTGGAGACAGCACGAGCAGAAGAACGGAAAAAGAATAGGACCAAGCACGCTCCGATACGCAAAGTAGGAGTCCCCTCGGGTCCTGTCAATATTCCCTCTCCGTACGCAGCGCGCAAACTCAAGAAGGGCGAATACGCGAGCTTTACTTCTTCACCAATATCGGCCTAGCAGAAGTGGAAACTTTCAACCCCTCGATAGACGACGAAGCTTTGACCCTACTCAAAGCGGACAATGGCCAGCACATCTGGGTGCCAGCGTCGACCACCAGAGATAAGTCTTCCGTTATAAAGGATGAAGACCTAACTTGGGAGCAGTTCGGAGAAGCATCCATGCGCCTGATAAGCGCGATGAAAGAACACGATTGGGAGGAAGAGAGAGTAGACATGCACGTAGATTTTTGGATGGCCATCGAAGCTCATCCCTGGCAGCGTTCACCGCGTGCGCATCTGAAGAGAGCGCTGCTCCTCTACCAGAGCCAGCAGAGACAGAGATGGCATCGTGCCCTATCGACTCTTAATACCTGGTCGCTATCAGAACTGAACCAAGAACTACTGAATGACGCACGTGAAGAAATATTGGACAGAGAACGTTCCCAGGAGCTCGAGAATCTCAGGAAGGTACGAAATACATGCTCATCCAATGACACTCCAACTAACATCACCCTTCCGCTTTCCGCTCCCCCTCTCCCCTTCTTTCTCTGGCCTCGTGACCCATACACACTAACCCCCGGCATAACATCCGTCGATCAATCACTGTTTCTACAACCCCCCCCCTCTCATAACCGGCATCACGTCTGCTGATCATAAAACTCCTTCCCCGGCATCACGTCCATTGATCAAAATTTTACCTCCACGCTTCCATAAACTATATATACTACTGGCTGGTGATCGTCAACCAAAACCTACCCCCCTTCTCTTAATCGTCGTCATCCACAGGTCAATGAGCACTACTTAGCCATGGCGGCACACCCGCGCCATCTCATAACCACATGAGGACCCCAAGCAACCAAAAGCACCTACATCACCCGGAGAACACACCCACTCGGACTATCCGGACCACAAGTGCCAAAGGTCCTTTCGCAACAACACATCATCCGATTATCAACCCCACAACGGGCCACTTCCGGGTGTGCCGTCTGCCTCGGAAGGCAACGCCATCTCGTCATCGAGTGCAGGGCCACCTCCACCTGGGACAAAAAGCACCCCACCTTCGCAGAACGAATTCACAAAGCGCTCTTCTCCAGGGACGAGGAAGGCGCATCTGCGCCAAGTGGCAACGCGAAGAAGGTTGCACGAGCGCCATGACACCAAGCATCTATGCTCCGGGTGTGGTGCAACAACACATGGTGCCCAGAGATGCCCTCGCGCACAAAAGGCTGCATCCAACGACACCGTATAAGTAGAGGCTTGGGAACGAGAGCTCACAAGTTTAATTTAAACCATCGCTTCAGTAAATCCCGGAGGGCCTTCGCTGGGGATTCTGTATAAACTTTCCATCATCGAGCGTGTACAATCCCCCCCTAACAGAGATTCCATTCTCACTTATGTCGAAGAACTCCGTAAGACAATAACTAAAGAAATTGAAAAAGGCCGCTACATCGGCCCCCTCACACTAGATGCCATCACCGAACTAATAGGACCCTTTCAGTCATCCCACTATCAATCATACCCAAGTCAGACCGCCCGGTAAATACGCCTCGTACAAAACTTCTCATTCCCCGAACGAACAAACCCCCAATCCTTCAATCAACTCCCATACCGACGCACACGACTTCCCAACAACATGGGGAACATTCGCCATCGTATACCTATTACTCACATGCCTACCACCAGGATCCGAATTAGCGACTAGAGACGTGCCGAAGCCTATCGCACAATCCCCTTGCACCCTTCGCAATGGCCAGCAAACGTAATAAGATATCAGGCACCCATGGATGCATAGACACCTGTCTCGCATTCGGAGCATCACCATCATCAGGCATATATGGTAACACGGCGATGCCAGTACAGAAATCATGAGACATCATGGCATGGACCCATGGACAAATGGGTGGATGATCATATCTTCGCACGCATCAAGCGCAAATACCTCGCAGCCTACAACGACCTAAGGAAAGTATGGCAATCCGAAATCACTTCACCAGAACCCCAGCAACTAGGGGCTAGGATTTTATTCTGGGCAGAACCCAAGACAACGACGTAACTGAAGAATTCAACGAAAACTGTTCGCAGCCGATTCAAGATCTGTCAAGGAGATCGCCGAGATCCACTCATGAGTCATTCTTGTACAGCTTCGAAGACATAGATGCGTTATCAAAATACCTTGGGATCCCCTGGGAGAAGTCGAAAGATCAACCCTTTAGCCACTCCACAACATACATTTTCTGTGGGATCTCAAAGACTACCGCGTCTCACTAAGCCCAACAAAAACAACGAAGTACCTGAAGGCGATCCATGCATGGCGCAAAAGGCCAACCCACGTTCTACAGGATGTTAAAGAACTATACGGCAAATTACTTCATGCCTGCGCAGCCCTGCCACATGGCAGAGCATACCTAACGGGCCTCGAGGCCATGCTAAAAACAAGCGCTGCAAAGCCACTTATGCCCCATGGGCAGACAAAAGAGTAGCCAACGACATCGATTGGTGGACAGACCAGCTACAATCTGGCAACGTCCAACGCTCCATCTCCCCGCCCAATAAACTCATCAACATATTAGCCTTCTCCGATGCTAGCTCTAAAATTGGCATTGGAATCAAGATCGGTGAACACTGGGCGCTTGGAGACTCATCCCAGGCTGGGAAAGCAGTCGAGATGGCACCAGAGACATCGGATGGGCTGAAGCCGTCACCTTCAAATTTCTGGTCTATGCAATCGATCGCGTTGCAGACGACAGCTCAATCATCGCGTTCGGAGATAACACTGGAGTCGTCGAAGGCTGGCGAAACGGTCGCCATCGCAATACCCAAGTCAATGAAGTTTTCAAACGAGTTCACTCATTCGTTGCCGGGTCCCCTCGCATTAATCAAATACACACAAAATACGTCCCAAGCGGTGCCAACCCAGCAGACCCCTTATCAAGGGGAATATACGGACATCCAAACCTTCTCCTCCCTCCAATCCCTATCCCTATACAAATGACCTTTCGTCATCGACGCAGCTGCCCCCCCCAACGCTACTGAGCTGCGGCTTAGGAGAGAAGGAGCATACCCTTCCCCAGCAGCCAAAATCATTGACCGCGCTGAATCGCTCTCGAAACGAAGGAACGAAGGCAAGCCACAGCCGCGCACGAGTATAGTCTCATCCAACAATCCCTCCTCGACAACTAAACCAGAAGTTCGGCAACGTTTTGATGCTCCACTCATGACACCTAACCACTACCTATCATCCACGGCCCCCCCGCCCCTACCGCCCTGGCCTAACCCTGCGCCCCTCACCCCTACGCCCACACTGCCTAGCCAAAGAACGTCTACAGCTATGGCAACCATCTCCCACTCAATGAGAGTCACATGCGTCCCAGAGAAGAAGGCGCTCACACCATAACAGAGCAACAAGTCGATCGCATCCTCGAAGTAATCGCGTCGTGGGCAGAGAAAACCAAAGAAACTTACGGCGCTGGATTACTCACTTACCATGTATTTTGCGACACCCATGGAATATCAGAGGCCCAGAGGGCCCCCATCGCAGCCAACACCCTGCTCGCTTTCCTCTCCAGCTGTGCAGGATCCTATTCAGGTTCAGCGCTGTCGAATTTCACGGCCAGCCTGCGAGCCTGGCACCTCCTGCACGGGCTACCCTGGAACATTAACCCAGATGAGCTCCGCTATACTAGAAGGAGCCTCATGCTTAGCCCCCGCCTCATCCAGACGAGCCCTCGCGAACCCTTCCATGTGAACACTCTAGAGCTGTTCCACCTAATGGATCCAGAAAGCCCGAAAGATGCAGCAAT
>JANFAH010000209.1:0-24098 GCA_024663395.1 Pisolithus tinctorius
TTGTTGTATCGACAAGCGGAGTAGCGCAGAGTTATCGGAGGCTATAAATTCAATGTTCCGATGGTACGAAAACTCGAAGCGGTGCTACGCTTACCTTCATGATACTTCTGTCTTTCCCACGACGCGCGACTACGTGAGCTTTCGAGGGTCTAATGGCTGGCCAGAGTGGTTTTCGCGGGGCTGGACGTTACAGGAGTTGATAGCGCCGAAGGACATCCAGTCTTCAACCGCGATTGGAAACTCATCGGCGACAAAGGCAGCCTTGCGTCCAAATTACAGGAAATCACCCGGGTCCCGGTCAGTGTCTTAAAGAATGGATTATCTTCACAACGGTCGAGTGTTGCTCAAATCGTATCCTGGGCTGCCGACAGGAGGACCACCCGAATTGAGGATCGCGCATATTCGTTGATGGGTCTACTGGATGTCAACATGCCGATGTTGTATGGAGAAGGGAAAAGCATTTCAGCGTCTACAGCTCGAGGTTATTCGTATGTCCAACGACCAGAGCATCTTTGCCTGGGACCCGGAAGGAAAGAATCGGCAGACTACCAGTGTTCTTGCCGACGACCCATGTCTTTTTCGGGATTGCCATGACATCGTCAAGATGGTACCAAAGGAATTTAATGAGGAGCTTCCATCTCTGTGGAAGTCAGATGAAGAATTCTTGACAATGCCGGAGGACCAAGGATCCCTGGCATTTACTGTCACCAATGCAGGAATCCAGATATGGCTTCCGCTTTTACCTTACTGGGGCTGCCCTTCACTTCTCCAGGCGGCATTGGCCTGTCGGAGAGAGGGCAGTAGGGTGCCAATGACCATTGACTTGGCGTCCTCAAAATCCAGGCATTACAGGTATTTCGGGGCGACTGCGAGACCAAAGCCCTCTCCGGAGTTGGGACAACTCTACCTTGCTTACCGGGCAGAGCCGCGCCATGATTTCATTTTCAAGGTTGACGACAGGACAATTCCCTATTATGGTTTCTCCCGCCGCGACGTGTTCCGACAGAGGTAGTCTCCACAGAGGATACCATTACACTATCCCGCGCATGCCCTCTCGCCGTCATACTCTATGCCAATGGTAAACCTAATGGTTACTTCGCGTTGCGTTTGGTCACTGCTTTGGCCAAGATTGGGTACATGTTATTGCTGATGAACAGGGATCATCGCCGCCGTCTGATGCTATTGGAGTGTATGACCGTATGTGGAACGGAGGGTGCAGAATATGCCAGACGTATGGGGGAAGCCCGCTTGGGTACTCACTCGGGTTCACAACGTGAGCCGCATCGCATCAAGCATAGTCATCTGAAAGAGTCTATTTTTGGCGTGGAGGTTGTCTGTGGCAAGTCGGAGAAGTCAGACCATTGCCAAAGTTACGATTGACGTCGTCAAATGCCCCGGCTGCTGCCAGCAGCCACTCGAGTGGGAACTTACATATGTTAGTTGTGACTTAACGGCTTTATTGTTGTGTTATGTACCCTGACCACCGACGATGTAGAGAATCGGCGACGGCGATACCCCCGGGTCTTATGTTGCCGCTGACTTATTGGCTTATCAACCTTGGTCATCATCGGTTGTTGGTAGATGGGGTGGCTGCGAAGTTTGTTCTTTCGGAAACTCTCCAGGGGACCCAGGTGTGTCGTAATCCATCAATCCGATCAGTCGATCCTGAGAGAAGCAGCTGGGGGACTACGGTGATATTCAGCAGCACTCCCACGGATTTATGCATCGCCGAGGGAACATCTTCGAAGATCTTCACCTACTCCCGCCTGAACTTAGACTGTATCCGGATGATCCAGACCTTAAGCCTGTGGTACATAGAATCAGCGGTGAATCTGGAGCGGGTACTGATAACCAGGATGTGACAAGTATGATCGGTGATTCAGGGACAGACCCTGCACTTATTCTGCGCCGTCCAATTGGCCTGTCTCTTCCAAATACTCGGGCTGTTGCAATCCTGCTGAGAGCCTTGTCTGCTCGTGGCAGCAACTACGCTTTGGTAACAACGGTTATACGTTGTTCTGCATGCCGCCCAACCGATAAGTTCAAGGACAATCTGGCAAAAAACTCTTGGGGTTACTCTCATTTCTGGAGAACTTGTAGGCGTCTTTCTTACTTTGTTGTCGTCACTTACACCCGGGATCAGATTCTCCTGTTGAATTTCCTAGCCATTCAACTGACTCGGATGAACGGTCCATAGTTCCGCTTTTCCAGATCGCTCACCCCTGGGCCTGGACTAGGGCCGTCCAAGCACCTGACCCGATGACAAGAGTCGAGTTTAGAAAGATCTAGTAAGCTTGGTATGCCTTACAGGTTGTGCACCATGATCGCTGATGAGGCCATACCCGTGATGCAGTGATTATTTCAAAACTGTTTTAGAGCTGACGTTGGCAACGACGCTGCGATCGATTTCTTCATGAAGCTGTTTGGTGCTGAACATCTGGGAGGGCTTGTACGTACTTCTTTTTGTTATCTAGACCTCCGATTCAGTCTTCTTGGGTAATGCTAGGTTGGCAATATAAAGTTTTTTGGGACCCTCGCGTCACTATCAAGAACTTCTGAAGGAGACAGTGAAAAGACTCCGGAAGGTGAACTCCGCAGCCCAAGTACTTCTACATGCAAACTTGAGCCATAATGATAGTGAATGCCTCGGGATCACCAGAGGGCCAGCCACGCGCCCATGGATTAGTTGCCATGTTGCCGGATGGCCCTCGTAGGATAGACTCCTGTAATTACCTCTGTTGGCTTTCAGATATGCAGAACACGGTGCGCGCTATGCGTCCAATAGCGAAGACCCTAGGGTTCGAGGTGAGCTTAGTATTGCTAGCCTGAGTTATTCAACTGAATTACGCCTGAAACTATAGTTTATCGATGACATTACTACAGGTTTCCTCAGGGCTAAGACATTGTTTGATGGACTGTGAGTTCCTGTAATCGATTGATATGCGGTTTTCAGTTTTCAAGGTGCCTTAGTGTTGATGGGGGGGAGAATGACGCGGGTGATGGCAGGTGAGCCTAATGCCGCAGACTCTTGTATCTCGATGAAGTGTGTTCGTTGACAGTATTTCTTCGCTGGTACAAGAAGTGGAGAAATTGCAAGAAGAACATGACCGAGCAGACGACGACGGTGAACGTAGGGCACTAGAAGAAGATATCACTGGCAAAGTGTGAATCACCATATCATTCTCTCCCATTCACCGACGTTGTGCTCGTGTGTATATCACAGGTCTTACTGGTATGTCAACGCGGCATCTCTTCTGAAGTCCAGCAAGCAATAGCAAAGGAAAGTTGATATTATGTCGTCCTTCTGTGTGCCACCTGACGTGCACCAGGTCGTGGATCGCTTGCTGAAAGATGAGACGGTGGACAGAAATGTTCTATCGGAGAGGGCTGAGGTAGACGACTTTTTCCTGGAGAATGAGATCGCTAACTATCTGCCATGGTTTTCCAGGATTTACAAAACATCTCGGAACGCTTTCGAGAGGTACTTGCCGATCAACCAGATGAGAGACACGCTCACCTGCGACGGTACGTGGCGTAATTCCTGTTACTGATACCAACAATATTAACAAGCATTCTCTTGTTTCTATCCTAGGATCATGGTGGACGCTAGGGCAAGAACGTCAAAACGTGAACTGTACTTAGCTGCCCGGGCTACCGAAGAGACTGTTGGACGTGCCCAACAAGGAACTGTTTTCGGATTAATGCAAACGACATTTGTATCATGAATGTAGGGGATATTATCTGTTTACTGTAGATAATTCAACAATCCACAGCGGTGGTGACGGCAGTGTTGGGGATAACATGTAAATCGGTGTTGCTACGATCTCAGGCTATATGCGCAATTATGTCCCGCAAAACGTGTGCGCATCAACGTCGATAAATTACTTCAACAGGGTTCCGTCTCACAATGAAAGGTGCCAACAGTGCTGGAAGCGATATGAGTGACCTTTCCAACGCCGCCATCGATTGTCACATCAAAAATATCGATCTTGGGTGCTGAACGGCCTGCGTTGATTGGAGATACGTGGTGGCATGACCCATCAAAAATGATCACTGCTTAGCAGTGCACTGGGACTGACACCTACGGGAGAGGGCCGGCGAAATTCCAGCTAGGCGGTTGTGACAACAGACGAAGTTGGTCCACCACCATGCTTTCTACGCCTCTTCCTTTTGCGCGTAGCAGCTAACTGTTCGTCATTTTCTTCCCGCTTTCTCTTTTCCCCAATGGAAAGATCACTTGGAGATGGAGGGGCAGTGCTATCGCTTTGACGAGGTATCCTCACACTGGCTGGCCGCGCCACCTTCTTCTTCATACTAAGAGGATTTGGTCCCTTGGGTCCCTTTTTCTTGCGTGGAGGATTGCTTGGCTGCTGAGGTAGTTTTACCGATTCGGCAGCCGCTGGGCCGAGAGCCTCTTGCTCTTTCTGGAGAGAGAATTGATAATCCACGGGCGCCTTTATGCGAATTAGCACTCACTTGTTGTTTTACCCTGAGGGTTTCTTCGCTAGGTGGTTCGAGGATCATCACGGACCGGTTAATGTGAATAATCGGAACGCCAGGTATAAGACGAAGTTTGGCGCGAAGGGGCTGCGACTGCGTGGCTACGACATAGCGATGTTTATTGCTATCCCCTACGAAGATTATCAGAAAGAAGGGCATGCTCAGAAGATGGTATCCGACCAACTACACTTGCCAAGCAATCATCCCCAGGGATGGCTTCCCTGTGGTTACACTTTCGACGTTCAAAAATTTTTGCAAGGTCTACAGCCGATTGCTGAGACTTCCCCTGGAGATAAAGTTCGTGTATACAGCATTGCGTGATCACTACGTCGAAAGGTCAGCTTGACAGTGCTGCTTGGGTACGTGACGGGGCCATACTGGGTTTCGTCACTCCTTGCAGCACAGTACTCAATTGTTTTGATAGGTCGATCCTTGACTCTGTGGCGATCCTGCATATCTTAGAGTCAACTAGGGACGGGGGTAAGCTTGAACAAGGAAAACACTTCCTGAACACACCTAGAACCTGATATGGCTCCCGGAATCCGAAAGACATGCAATAAAGTGACATGAGCTTCCGATACGTCTTGGCCCGCTTCTGCCGCATTTTGAATTCTTGAAGTGTCTACCTACACTGGACAGTGGACGGGCACGCAGATATCATGTTTGGTTATGTTTGTCCACCGCTTCTCCCAATCACCAGGCGCCGAATAAGCACGTCCTAATGCAACAATGAGGTCCTCGTCACTCCTTATCCTTCTTTTGGGATTCGTGCAGTAGGTTCTCAGCTGAAATAAGTTAGGCGAGCGCTGAATTTGCTAGTATTGCATTTGCTGCAGACTTGCTAGGATTCGTGCAGTGGAACGACGTGTGTCCAAGTGAGTGAACTGCATCCTCCCTAGTGACATGGCTTCATATTGTAAGAATAAGGCTATGAAGAGCTTGGTGCAGCCAAAATTCTGCTGGATGCCGGTCGATATTCAGCTGGGGTGACGCGAAGCGGTAACTTCTCTATGTCCGTCTCCCTTCCCAGATTACAGACTAGCTGTTGCACTGATTTTTGAATGACCTAAGACCGGACGTTAACCCAGGGGTATACGTTCTATCCGTACTTTCTCATGATTATACTTTTGAACAGGTATACTACTCCCAATTTATCGATGCGAGAATGGCCCTGATACCTTTGTTTCCGCAGCTTCGTGTCGATGTATCGGACGCGTCCTCTATACCAGAAGTCAAGTCTTATGTCTTTGGAACACCACTGTTATCCCCGTCAGCGGTGACCTTGCCGTACCCCGTTATTCTGAGTCCTCGCAGCAAGAACAGCTACTTCAAACCACACGAGTCGTTCAGTTTGCTGGGCATGTTCCGGAACCCTATGATGATGCTCATGTTGTTCACTGCGGGCATGATGTTGGCCATGCCTTATATAATGGTAACATTTCGTTCGCGTTTCGCCTGTCTGGGCTCATGCGACACTCGTAGAAAAATCTGGATCCTCAAAGCCTTGAGGAAATTAAGAATAGGCGGGAAATGGTAGCGAGTATACAAAACTCGGTGCAAGGTGGGGACCTCAAGTCTGGGTACGTCACTGTTTTGATGGGCCTTTTAAACGTATTAATCAGCCGGAACGCAGACTATCTGCCTTATTGGCTGTTGAGGATAAGACGAAAGCGTCAACGTCAGGGGCTAAAGCGCAACCCAACAACAGCGGAACGACGATTCAACAGAGGAAAGTCGGGAAAGGTGGAAAACGACGATGACGTGGGGGCAGCATTGTACCATCTTGTGTTGTGCGGATATTGCGTAGACACCTTACATGAAGTCGCTCAGAAATTCACGTGGCCCTGGACGCTAATGCTATGTTGTCCCGTATGATGTTAACTATCTGGATCGATGTAGGTAAGCTGGAGCCTAGCCATTCAAGTGCTTAGCGGTCGTTTCATTGAGCCATCACCCCTCCAGGTGGCTCATGTGTTTGTACAGAGACGGGTTCAATGTACGCAAAGTGAGTGTTGTCCTATGGGTCGCGGCTAAATTATAGACCGGTGCCATCTGTTATGATATTCCGCCTTGAAGTGCACCATATGGGGGATTGGGCTCTTGATCCACACAATCGGCAAAGATTCCACTGCAGCATGGGTATTTGTACAGTTGCAGAGTAGTTCTGTGTAAATGACGTGGACCGCCAACATCGCAAGCACGTTGCGATATTCTCCCCCTCTAATGCGTGGCAGTCTTCCTGTGTCTCCCCTGGAACGCACGTTCCGGGTATGTCCAATATGCCGGTATCCTTTCGTTAGTTGTGTGCTTTCCCGATGCAAAACTAAACTGGCCTGTTGTAGAATCTGGGAACCTACGAACATTGGGGGATAGACATTGAGGGCAATGATTGCTGGGTAGGTAATGTTTACGTATTTCTTCATCACGGCAATCCGGAGGGTGCCATTGCTCGTGGAAAGTTTTGTCTCCACTTCAGTGACTGCAGGCACCGAGTACACCAAGTTTTGACCGTCCATACTAATCTTCCGATAGTCATGTTGCCCAACAATCTCTCCAATTGCACCTTAAGGACGTTCTGTAGGCGCTGACGAGATCTCTGAATTGCTGTGGTACTCTACAGTATGCGATGCACGTATGGGATCTACGCAATCTCATAGGGACACCAGAGCCTGAAAACCAACAAGGACCGTACCTTCTAAGCACTAGAATTCACCTTTTGCAACGACGTGAACTGCATTCAATAAACTAAGTCAGTTTATACTACATTTTTCGAGCTTTTGGGCATACAAATCACGGCCATTCAGGGGCTAAAGATCCAAGTGAGATTCTAGTTTTCGAGTCTATCACTCGCACGAGTTAGTTTCTGTCAGAGAGGACTGAAGTAGTTCTGGTACAGTTACCGGGTTTACCAAAGACTTGCGATAGCTTACAGGCTGGGGGGAAGAAAAGCAAGTCTCCGTGATCCGGTTGTTCGTAGCCACTTTCAGTGGCCGTGACACACAGGGGTTAAATGCCTAAATGAGGTGTTCCCGTGATCTTAATGAGTGGCTCAGTCGCGTCTCTTTCACGTCTTCAGTCCCCACACCCCTGGCCATACACACGCACGCGCGCACGCACCTTGGTCGTCGTGCGTGACGACGAATTCATTCATTTTAAAGTGGGATGGACCCAATCAAACCTCTCGTCATCCCACATACAGAATCTCTACGTCGAAAGCCAGACTATTATTGGCCAGGAACACAACACTACGATCAATATGGACGTTTACTGGACCTCATGTCCCGGCCTGCGCTGAACTTGCATGCCCTCATGACTCTCATCAATAACCACAGAGAAGTGGAATGCCGTCTAAACCAGGATGACCCAGAGGACGACCATCACACTAGTACTGAGGTGGGCGTGAAGCGCCGCCTCGCGACTTCCGCCACATCATCGACCTCCCATACCAGTATTCGTGGTGGTCGCGGCAAACACAGAAAGGTACTGGATGAGCACGCGCACAATGGTGTGATTGTTGGCAGAAGTGCGTATCCATTCATCCCACACCAGCCGAACGCTTCGGCTTTGGCATGCACTCTTGGACCTTCGTGCTCCTTTCTGCCTGCCTTCCATTGGTCCGTGGACATCAGCTTTGTAAGGCAAGCTGAAATTGGCGATGACCACGTGGATGACGCCTCTGCCGAAACACTCGGATGGCTCCAGGAAGAGGAAGACGTCATTTCACTGGTCAAGTCACTGAGAGAGGGCGCCGGCGCCACTGTTATGAACTTGGGAAGCTTCTACTCCACGCAATACCGTGGGCACAATGTGGCCATCACAGGTAACCTTCGGTCAGGCGAAGGCGGACCGACGGTCGATCCATGGTTGTTCCTCTTCCCCAAAGTTGAATGGCCGGACGGTCTCCATTCCGAAGAGCTGCACAACTATGGCATCCAAAACTCGAATATCCATGCAGATTTTCTCCTCGGATGTCGCGCTCTACAAGAAACAGGGCACGCCAGAATCGACACCAACCTCGAAATGCACGTTCTTCCTCAAGGTAGCTATGACCCTGCCCTAGACATGCCATTCCGACTGCGAGCCAAGTTCTCTCTCTCACTTGTTGTGCCGAACGTATATGAACCCATTCCAGCTGACCGTTCACGCCGGCCGCTAGGTACTTCGGAGGGCTTACGTAGACGGATGACTGCGTTGCTTGGAGATGTTCCTCTCGGAAGATCTCTTCCATCCAAGTTGTCGATGCCTGGACATGACGACGTGGGAGATGTTACGATACCATTCTTCTTCGGCGTTCTGCGTCCTGCACCCCAAGTAGCGTCAGGAGTAGACGACGCGATGCAGCCCGACGCACTCAATCCAACTCTCCTTCCTTTCCAAAGGCGAACAGTGGCCTGGATGCTGAATCGCGAAGGGAAAGATATGATGCCAAATGGAAAAGTCGTACCACGTTCACAATCTTCTTCCTCAGAAGACACGCTGCTGCTTTGGGAGAAGATTGTTATTGGCGGGAAGGAACTTTTCTTCAACAGGTTGTCAAGTATGGTCAGGCCAGATCCTCCGGAACCCCATTCTGCACTTGGGGGAATTCTTGCTGAGGAACCTGGTACGCGGGACATCGATCGTGTCGCGGAACTCCCTAACTCGATCTTCGTTCAGGACTAGGGAAGACCATCGAGTGCATTGCATTGATGTTGCTGAATCCAGCCCCTGAGAGAAATCCTACCCAGAAACGCTGGGACCCAGAAGCGAAACTCTATGTCAAAGAGATCAAGGTGCGTTCCGTAAGAGCTCGGATTTCAGAAGGGTTTCCCAAGTGTTCTGTAGACAACCCTCGTTATCACACCACCTTCTCTTGCTCAACAATGGGTAGACGAGTTATCGGCGCACGCGCCCTCTCTTAAAGTGCTAGTTTACGATGGTTGGTCCAAAGTCAAGGTCCCTATTACTGAGGCGGCTGCAGAAGAGGAACGAGAAAAACGTCGTGCTACCGCCCCACGTAACAACCGGAGAGCAAAAGGGTCAGAGGACGATGTCCTCGATTGGTGCACTTACGTCAATCAGTTCGATGTGTGTGTCACAACCTACAACGTACTTCGCCTGGATATGGTGGTCGCGCGTGCACCACCCAAGCGCCCACGGCGCCAAGACGTGACGTACAGTAACTTGGAGCGGCCGCGCAGTCCGTTGGTGATGTGTGAATGGTACCGGGTGATCATGGACGAAGTTCAGATGATGGGGGCTGGCAAGTCCGAGTACGTATACTTATGTCCAATATCGTATACAGCAACTGATTCTTACTGTAGGGAGATGGTTTCGTTGGTCCCGAGGCTGTCCTCCTTTGCCGTCTCGGGAACCCCTGCTAAGGCACAGGTCGCCGACCTCATACGGGTATTGAGGTATGCTCGTGTCGTCGCGGCGTCACGCGGACCTATCTTACCTCTTCATCGTAGGTTCCTTCGCGTCGACGATGCCGTCGGCTCGACGCAAGCATGGCAACTTTTCCTCAAGCATGGCTTCAAGGACCAGTTCGCTGCCTTTTTCCAACATTACGCCGTCCGGTATGCTCCAAACAACGCCTTTCAGTGGTTCTCGTACTCACCCTAGTCATAAGAACCCTCAAATCCGCCGTCAATGATGAGTTGACTATTCCGCAACAGCGGAGGTACCTTGTTGGCATAGATCTAGGGCCGGTAGAGCGTCAGGTAGTTCCCTCATTCCGTCTGCACTCGAGGGTCTAATTGTGACGGGTTCAGGTATATGACCAAGTACTGGAAGAGTCACTGGCAGAGCTTGGTTTGGATGCGCGAGGTGTTGCAACCTATGAAGGGTGGCAGGCTGACGCCGGCGTCTTACGCAATGTCCTCAGACGGCTTCGTGGAATATGTACCCATCCCCAGGTCTGCATTTGGCAACCTCGTACGATCATATTGATGGACATCCTTTGCAGGTTGGGCAACTTCAGCGGCAAGGAGACAAACTCTCTAAAACGAGTGCTCTCAAGAGTATGAGCGAAGTTTTGGAGGTAGATTAAACATTTCATCATTTTCCGGTGCCAATTAACCGATGTGGCGATCTTCAGGCTCTGAGGGACCAGCATTGGCGTTGTCTCATGGACGACCGAAAAGCGAAGGTGCTTCTTCGACCTCGTTTTTCCTGCGTTGCAATTCTGAAACCTTGCTCGGCGTAGATACAATCGCTGGTTCGCTTAGCGCAACTTCAGCAACATTGTCAAGACGACCGCGTCCGATACCAGCAAGCACTGAATCACCTTCTTGCAGCAGAAAACGAAGTTAACGAACTAATTACGGAAGTCCAGGCGGCCATAGCACAGCACCACCAAAAAGGAGAAGCGCTCAAAAAGGCTGCTCAGGCGCTGCGGGAGTCTCGAAAGCAGAACCTTGCGGATCAGTCTCAGCCCCTTTCCTCCCACAAGGGAAAGGAGAAGGAAGTTGGACGCGAGTTCTCTCCGTTCAGTGATGATGGAGGCGAAGATGAGGTCGAGGATCGCGGTCTCCCGAACAATCCTGCGGGTGAAGAATACCGTACCAAGCGACACGGTCTGCAGCAACGGTTGCGAGAGTGTTGGATGATTTTACACAGAGTCAAGTTCTTGCAGGGAGACGTGTACCACGTACTTGGTCCGTCCCTCTCGGAACAAGAAAACACTTGTTATACCGCTGCTGAGACGTTAAGAAGGGACCTTCTCAAGTGTCAGTCTTTCGAATTGTTTTGATTGCAAACTCATGCCTATTCCGTGATTAGCTGTCGAAGGCAATGCGACCAAGGCCATGCTAAATTTGCATATCGACGAAACTGCTCGTGGAGTGACGGAGCAGGAGTTGCTTATTAAATTACCACACTTTACAGGTGGAGGCATTAAGTCGACTCATTTGGTAAATGAGGAGAAGTGCTCTAATTTGGTATCTCGCTGACCGTCCGCACAGTTCGAGGAAGCCAATATGATCCTCCAAGAACAGCTCAACGAACAAACGACCCTGATTTGGCAATGGCGCACGAAGATCATTACGCTACTCACTCAGAAGCTGAGCAACGTCGATGATCAGGCTGATGGGGAAGAGTACGCACGTACACTTGACACGCAAGGAGAAGCCGAGGTTTACATGCAAGCCTATGCTGCACTATTGGCCGATCGTCGAGAAGCTCTTCTTGCTGAACGCACATTGCTAGCCGCACATGAGTCGAGAGAGAAGAAGGAACGACGGACGAGAGCAGCGTTAGATGCACGTATACGAGATGAGAGAGATGATGCTTTGGAAATCCCGGATGACGTGGAAGTTCAGCCCCAGCACGAAGTGCTGCACAAGTCATTGAACGATGAACGCACGGACCTTAGACTGCTGTTCGCCGGGAGAGCTCTTAAGTCAATCCTGGTCGACCTTTCGGCGGTGGTGGCTAGTATTCCCCGCGAGGAAGACCCGGAGAAGCTCATCGCAAAAGATGGCGTAAGGATTATGCGTGGTTTGATATCCACCCAGAGTATACGACATTTATAAGTTGTTCTTCAATCGCTAACACGGGTTGCAGCATCCTTGATGGATAGGCTGGACGCCGACCTAGCACAAATACGTAAAACATTTAACGAACGTATCATGTACGTGTGCTAAGACTGCCTCAAAGGACTGATGCTGACCCGAAACAGATACTTCCGTCAACTTCAAGACATCTCTGACAGTGTTGTGGACGTCGTATGGGAAGGCGACGTTCGCGTTGCGATGAATACATGCGAACAGGAATATAGGGATTTGGGACGCAAAATCGCCACCGGACGTGCGAGACACCGATATCTAGAAAACCTGGGGAAGGACGCAGGGTGATGGATCCATGGATGAAGATGACAAGACATGCGTTCTATGTAGATGCGACTTTTTGCAAGGTTTTATCACCCCGTGGTACGTCAGTGTCCGCCCTTCATAGTTCGCATCGCTCAAGTGACCGGGTTAGTGGACATATATTCTGTAAGGTAAGGCTAGGCCTCACTGCATGGTGAAATGCTCAGTGTAACAACCCAACAGGAGTGTTTGACAGCGTGGCTCGCGCGTAAAAAAGGCGGAGTGTGTCCAGTTTGCCGGTAGGTTTCTGTCAACCAGCTGTCAGCCTTTACTGAAAGGATTTCAGGGCCCCCATTGAAATGAGTGAGCTTCACCGTTTCACTGTTCAAGATGAGGTTCCTCCACCCCCCAAACCTGTGTTGGCCAAAGGAGAATTGGTACCAACGTCACGGCGACAGACCGAGTATAACATGATCAGTAAGTTGACATTTGCCGGCTGCGAGCCTACACCTTGACTTCTATAGGGCCCATCCCTGTTGCGTGAGATACAGCAGATAGAGTCGATCGGAAGTTATGGAAGCAAGATTCAAACATTGGTTAGACACCTTTTGCATATTCAAGCGTCCGATCCAGGCTCCAAAAAGCATCGTTTTCTCGGCGTGGGCCGATTCGCTTCACAGTGAGAAGGGTTTTCATTCCCTCTTTCGTGCGCTCGTTTGAACCTACTGCTGAGTACAGTTATTGAGCACGCCTTTCGGCATAACGGTACGTTGACGTCGTAAAGATGTAAATGAGCGTATTTCGTGATCAAAAGGCACTTTCTTAGGGATTCCTTCTATACGCCTCGACAAAACACAAGGGAATAGCGCTGCGAAGAAAATTCCGTACGGACCCAACTCTCGAAGTGCTGCTGCGCATGGGTGCGTGGTGCTCGAAATAACCACTCTTATGATGCTAACGATGCAGCAGTGGAGCGTGACAACGCCGGGTTGAACGTCACTTGCGCATCACGGGTTTTCCTCGTTGAGAGTGTTGTAAACCACGGCTTCGAAATACAAGGCATGTCGTAAAAACTCGACGTGTTTCGGCATTCTTGGCGCTCACACTGACGCGCGGCAGCTATTGCCCGCATCGACAGAATGGGACAAAAACATACTACCGAAGGTAAGCCAATCGTATTATCGACTCATCTGGCAGGTTCTGACTCTGTTGAAGTGTTTTGTTACTATGCTGAAGGTGCGGATCAGTCAACATCCTGTCCAAACAGCTGATAAGCTTGACATAATATATATATATATCTACTGATACGTAGATACGGTAGAGAAGAACATTCTAGACTTGGCGGCGAGACAAGGCCTTTCACTGTATACCAAGGACCAGTCAGCTGGGTCCGTCAACGTCACGCGGTTCGCTACGGATGCAAGCAAGAAGCGGATCGAGTCTCCAACGAAAGCGAGAACAGGCAAAAGGAACCAGTCAGCCCAAAAGGGGGACTTCATCTTCAAGTGAGCAGTTGTTTGTTGCATTGCAATCGTTCCGTGCAGAGGAACTAAACGACTACGACGGCGACAACAGGGTCGATGATATGTTGGCAATCTTTCCCTCACATGTTTGAAGACATTGAATACCTCATTCCGCCTGGTGCCGAGGATCATCAGCAGGAACTCCCACCTTCTTCCACCACTAACACCACTAACTCACGCCCACGCTCATCCGGAACTAACGGTGTACACATAAATGCAGAGGCAGGGCCCTCTAGGATCCCTATGTAGAGCTGCTACAGTACCCGGACTATCATAGCAGACTAAATTTTTTACTTGCCTGATTATAATTCATAATTTCGTACGGGAAAGAAAAAATGGGTGTGTAGCAATAGGAGATAGGAGCCGTGATGCAGATATATTACGCACGGTGCACACTCGATGGACCCGTGATAAAGAAGAGTGATGGATGGAAGAGCGAAGAAATATCAGAAGGAAGGAGAAAACGGGGGAATAAAATGCGATTAGGATGCAAAAGGTTGGAATTGAGAGCAGCGAGGCGTGATTATGTGATGTTGAGGGAAGTGCTTGAAATGAACGCATCATGTATGCATGTAAAGTTGGATTTGTGCCACGGCACAGAAGGAGATGCGGTGAAGGAATGACTCGATGAGACGAAAGGAAGGAGAGGTCACGGGCTCAGAAAGTTCCGCCGTCCCAGCTTGCACGTTTGCGTTTGTTATCGTTGCTTTGCGCAGCTGCAAGTCTGAGGCGAAACGAAGCTCGTTCCTCGGTGATGTGTCATACGCGCACTGCTGAAGCTTGTGTTGACGACCAGCGCCTGGGCCGCTTGGAGTTCATGTGAGACCGCGGAGTATGATGATGATGACGATGATGAGATTGCGGGCGCAGAGCGAAGCGAGGTATTTGATCGCGCGAGGTCGAGTGCTTGTCCTTGCCTCGAGGAGTCGGCACCTGACCCTGAGCCGCATTCATGGTTCGCCCCCTCATGCACGTGGTTGTAGTAATAATGCAGGTCGAGGAATGGAAGGTCGTGAATATCCAACGGGTTGGAGGGACGCCACGTATCCGCAGTGGAAGAAGACAACGCAGCGTTGCCGGTAGCAGCAGCAGTGGTGGTATCAGTAGTAGTAGAGTTCCCGTGCAAATGGTGGGGCGTGGCGGCATGCACGGGAGGCGGAGAAGCGGTGAGCGTGTCGAAAAACGGCAAAGACCGAGTGGTAGAAATGGGTGGCTGTGGGTGTTCGTGGGCATGCTGCGGCTGTTGCTGCTGCTGCGAGCGCGATGCGCCGTTCATGCGCGCCTCAGACGGCGGGACAGAGACGGAGCGGCCGTTACCATGGCCATGGTGGGAGTGCGAATGCAGCGGTCGCAAGGGACGGGCGGCATCGAGTGGTGTAGCAGGTGGGGTTGTATGTGTGAGATCGATGATATCATCCATGCTGCTGCCCTGCGAGGCGATGCCAAATATATCTAGGGGGACGTTGCGACGGTCAGAGACGACGCCTCCTTGTCATCCTTCTGCACTTCGATCTCTGGGACGGCAGATGCAGGATCGCGCTGGATCTCAACCTGATCATTGAGAGTAATCGACGCCAGTTCGATCTCGTCAATGCCAGGGAGTGCGGAAGTATGCATCTGGATGGAACGCATGCCAGCGGGTTGCTGTTGCTGCACGCCGCCGGATAATCCCAGCCCGGGCGTCCCGAGCCCGCACCCGGGACCATAATACGTCTGCTGCTGCTGCTGCTGCTGTGCCGGCGGTGGTTGATGAGTGCGCGCACCGAAAATGAGGTCGCCGGCGTAACTGGAATGATGAGTGAAGCCGCGAAAGCTATTGGTGGGAAACATGTCCGGATCAGAGAATGTGGAATGAGTATCTCCAACTCCGGCTTCGGAAGCAAAATCATGTGCGTAGGCAGTGGTGGTTGGAAAAAGATCGTAACGATCCATGACACCATGGCTGAGTTGGTGAAAGGAAAAGGGCGATGACGGAGTGGGGGAAAGGCCGTCCGCAAAAGAAGATCCGCTGTTGTAGAACGCGGATGTCTCGAGGCGAGGATTCGCAGAAAACCAGTCCTGTGCACCCCATGCGGATTTTCCGATGGTGGGAACACGGCGAATGTATGGCGACGAAGATTGATTAAGAAGATAGTCGGAGGATATATGAGAAGAAGTTGGAGAACCGGCATTTGCGGACCAGCTGCTGGAATGGACGGGGGTTTCCAGTCCCGACCACGTCGTCTGGGACTGCGAGGAGTCCGTCAACTCTGATAGGGACTGTGTAGCGCTAGGCATGTAATCTGGGATGGAGAGGGGTTCGGATAAAGGGTCGATAGTTTCCATGTCCATCTCAGCGAACGGCTCGGAGGAAGATGGGGTCGCCGCCAGGTGGTGAGGGTTCCGTAGAGATAGGAGGACACTTGAGTAACCTTGTTGTACCGAGCTCTTCTTCACATCCAGAGCTCTCTTCTTCCTCCGAGCAGGTGGCACTTTCTGGTACGCTCTTGGTGCCCCCGCGAAGTAACCCCTGTCGTGAAGCCCGCTTCTTACGAGTGGGGCCAATATGGCTTCTGCTCGTGGTGAGCTGATCGTCAGTTGCTGCGCGCATAGGAATGAGTACACCGCCTTCCTTGCGTCTCTTGGATGAATTGCGTGGCTTGTAGCCAGCAGCCTGATACAGTTCAGGGAAGGCGTTCCGAAAGCGGTCACGAAGGTCAGTAGAGCGACGGTTCTGCTCCTGGAAGACCGGGTCCTTGACGATGGCAGCCCACACAGTTCCGTGCTTCTCGTAGCCAGCTTTGAGAGCACGGTCCTCTTCTTCTGTGAATGGGCGACGTTTCTTGCTGCGCGTCTTTTCGAAGATGGACCGACCGTCTGGAAGGGTCGAGCGTACTTTACTGGACAGATGGGTTTTCGCGTTGGGATAGTGTTCTTTGTACGCGTCGGGGAAGTAGGTTCGAAAGCTAAAAAAGTCAGAACAAATGCTGTGTGAACAGGATATGGATGGACCACCGGTCCTTGAGGTCGACTGGGGACCGATTGTCGAATTTGAGAGTGGTGTCTTTGAGGATCGCTTTCCAGTTCCCGACGCCCCACTGCAGCAACGAGTCAGTGACCGCACAACACACACGATAAATATATAATTGAGACGCGTACGGTGTTGCACCCGGTGACGAGCATCTGAGTTTCCTCTTCGGTCCACTTCTTGCGCGGTTTCTTTTGTTGGATGACCAGACCCGAGTCGGGTTCGCGGGGTTCGTCGAGGTTATTGATGATCTTGCGCACTTTGCCCTTGCGTTCCGGCATGGCTGTAGTGGTGGCAGTGGTAGTGGTGGGCTCGGACGACTTGTGTGAAGAGGCCAAGCCTGTATCGTCGCGGAAGTTCCAAGCGGGCACGAGGCGCGGGGAGGATGGGAGGGCAAGAGAGACCCGTCGCTGCTTAAGAGAGGACGAGGAGGAGGGGAGGGGGGCAGTAAAGGAGAAGGTGGGTGCAGACGGGGGCTTAGTACTCGCCGACGAGTCTGCCATGACGAGGCAAATGATAATCTGTCGCTCGGTTGGTTGGGAGTGTTATAATATTTGGAATCGGATATGAAAGAACCAAAGGGACACCCGGTATTGGAATATACTCAATCGAGTGCTGTCAATGTGAATGTGCTGCACGTCGTGTACCGCAGTGGGCTTGCAACGAGGACGAGCGTCTCCAAATATAAATGTTAACAGGCCATCCCATCACTCACACTATAACTAAAACAACAAAACAGCTCTACATCGTGCACACCACGACCACACCCATGCGTATCGACATCGATCACCTCCATCATCCATACTCAGTCATCTGCACGTCATGCCATCATGCCGACACCGACACCTCGGGCGCTATCCGCTTCTCGACATCCCCCAGCTTCTCTATCCACGCCCCAGTCGTGTGGCCAGCTCGCCGATTTGCCCCCGTGACAGCACACGCGGCTGCACCCATGTTATGTGTGCTTTTTGATCTACCTGGTCCATGGAACCCCGTATCAACTTGAGGCTAGCAGCACGGATCGCATGACATATTGATTATCAGCACACGCAGCCCACCCTCAGTCAGCACGTAGTCAGCGGCCAAAGCCACGTACCTCAGCGCTTTCATGATAAGGTGCTCCACCTCGTCCAGTGGCAGTCGTGTCTCCTCTGCAATGGATTGGAACGACAGCATCCGGTCACTGGCATTCCGCTTGAAGACGGACTCGATGAGAGCCATCAGACATATCTTCTGCCGCAGGAATGGATAGTTTGTTCTAGAATCGGCTGTTGGCACAGCTCATCCGTTAGAAATATGTTTTCTTTTCTTTTTTTTTTTTTTTTTCGGCAACGGCTCTCCGCACGTCGCCCACGGTCATACACACAGCATTGCACGTACCTCCTGTGGGAATAGTGGTGCCAAGGCTTCGAATTTGCCAATGTTTCCTTCGTTGAACGTGAAGAGCAGCTTCTTGATCCAATCATACTGCGTGTTGTCGAGTGCGTCGAGTATTGGATGCATCAGCTAGTGCCGAGAAGGGAAAACATCGTCATCGTGCCGTCGTTGCCACCACCCGCAGGTACGGTTATGACGATATATGAATGAAAAAGGGTTTTTCAAATCATCGAAGCCAACATACCAGTTCACCAAAGTTATAGATAGTATCGCCCAAGAAAGCTGATATGCTAAGATCATGGGCACGCAGCAGACGTTCATCTCGAGTGAGGTCTGATGTGACGTCCACGCATGCCAGATAGAGCAAGGAGTGTTTGTAATACGGTGCATACTCTGCCTTGGCCTGTTGCCTCGTAGCATCAGCAAAGAAGAAGAAAAAAAAGAACGCCGTCGCATCGGAATGGAATGTTCTCGACAGCTCCTCACCTTGTAGTAATCTGCCGCGACAAGGTAATACGCCGCATTGACGGCGTTATCCACACCGTCGAGCTGGTCTAGTATCTTCCAAGCCGCGTCCATGTCTGTCTTGGTTCCCACCAGATCGCCATAGAGCAACTTAGCATGGGCGATATTGCGAGGAGAAGGACATGTGCTTCTTTCGATTTTTCGGTATCGATCCGGGAAAGGAGGGACGTGAGGAATGAAAGCTGTGCCTGCGGGTCTTCGCGGAGGGAGCAAGGCAAATGAAATTCCAATTAGAGGGAGCAACATGGCGCAGAGATAAGGGCCGAGTACTGACTGTCAATTTCTTTGGAGACCTTCGTCGCCATCTCCACCAAACGTTGCTGATTCAATTTGGACTCAAAGTCCCGCACGAAGTAGTGGAAGACATCCACACGGAATGGCTGGGAACGAGGATGATCAAAGAACTCGGACAGCTTCAGCGTAAGCTGATGCCATAGCCTGGCGATTGAATTGCGGTGAGTAAGTGCTCCGTAGTCCACATATGAACCTATCTGATACTCGCTTTCTGGTATACTGGTTGCGGAATGTCTCGAAGAAGGGGTGGAGCTCCTGGGGCGTCGAGGTGAGTGCTTTGGTGATGAACTCGTCCAGCACGAGCTTTGGCGGTGCCTGGGTGTAATCCACGGACTGCGCAGGAGGCATGTCTGGTTCAGTAGTTGGCTCTGGTTCTGGTCTGGTGCAAATGTCAGCAAGTTGACTTCTGCAGATGACACGAATGTACACTCACAGCGACGCGCGTCGGTCAGAGTAGCAGCGGTGGAGCGTACCAGCGAGTGTTTGGCTGTGTTTTGCTACGACCTGGAAAAGCAACAGCACCAAACCGAACGCAGCAGACCACCAGCGACGACGACCAGCGGACTCCATCAGATGGGTGGACGGTGGGGAATGGAATAACAGGGATGCTGGTGGATTGTTGGGAAAGCGACTGAGGGGCGTGGCTGTCGCGTGAACGTTGAACTACGCCCGTCATGGCCGGTTCTCCTCTTTTGCTTAGCATCATCTGACCAACCGCATCCTGGCCTCATTCCTCCCCCCACCAATTAGGAGGCTGAGCTCCCTTTTGCTACTCTCTTGCCAACAGCCGCTGAACGACCTCAGCCTCCCTCTCAATCTCAATCTAATAGATCGAAATGTCATCCTGGCTGCCTCATGCCCGGTCCGACAATGCAGGTGAGACAATGTACCTTTATCCAACCTCCTCCTTTCTCGCCACTTGCTAGAAAACTCAACTCATGTGTGGTGAAGGCACAACCTTGTGAATGATTGATTGACTTGGACGTCAGCCGCACCTGCAGGCCTTGACCACACCGCAGCGTGCGCCCCACAAGCAGGGGACGGAGGCTTCGCACGTTCATTACAGTGAACGCGGGGTATTACATGTTCCACTTTTCCGCCCCTTGTATAGAGTCTGGCTGTCACCTTTTACCCCTGGTATGTACATATGCCATTCCCACCCCATCCTCACCAACGCACAAGAGGCAGAAGAACGCATCAGTTTATCACATGAGACCGTCTCCGCATGCAAACTATGGGATCGCGAAGCATTACTTTTGATTTGATGTGGGGCCCAAACCTTGGTATACGCAACCTTCCTGAAGCTCGGTCCTCTAGCCAGACGGAGATATCTATGGACAGAGGCGTATGCCAGTGCGAAGAAGAACTTCATCATTCACAAGGTTCGTCATCCCGGATAACTTCCAATCAAACACTCTTCTTCTGAATCTGAGATACTGCTTTGCTATTGGACCTGCGCCGCAAACCTAGATTATTCATCATCGTCCGTGACTCCCGGCCGTCATCATCCCTGAACGTTGGCGATGCTCGTCACTCAGAAATAGCTAGCTTCTTCGAGAGATAAGGACGCCAGGCATTGCATAGGAACCAACATTAAATTACCCACTCTCACCAAGATAGATACGCTCAGTTCTTCCCAGGGATAGACATCCATCCAAGATCTAGGCTTGTGACTGACGAAAATACAATGAAGACCACACTGGACCGGAAGGAGCTCGTCCATCCGGCTGCGCGCAATCGTCGCATCAACACGTTGCACTCCGCAAAGTAGCTGTGAAGTAGATGTGGACGGATATGCTACTTGTACACTTAATCTCCGGCCAGAGAGACTCTGGGTCGTTGACGTGGTCCCAAATACGACAAGGACCTCCGCATCCACTGATCCTGAGTGAATACTCAGCGAAGGCATTTGATATTTGATTGGTTCGCCCGATGTCTCTGGCTAATAACTCTAATATTAATATTGTCAACCGAAGGTTGCCGGATGTGTGGCGACGACATGAGGGCTCCACACATGCTTGGCACGAGGTGCAACACGACGCTGCAAAGAGTCCAGCGTAGGATGCAAGTTGCATAGATGGGGCAATGTCACTGTTACAGTAATCCTGCCGGCCCCGACGGAACACCGAACATCCGGGTATCGATGACACGCAACGCCAGTATGTCCGCGAGTTGTGCCAGGACCTCCCCAATACAATTGCACGTTTGTGAACATTGACCCGCGTGGACTGAAGGCTATGTGGGGGTTGGATATCATGTGCATATTTTTCCCGTCCCCTCCTTGCATTCACCAAGGCAGCGCTACCGTGTGCAATGGCACAAGAGTTATGGATCTATGAGATTGCTTGGCCTTCAATGTGTATAGGACACGATATGCATGAACACTGCGGTAAAGCAACATCCTTTTCTCATTTGCTTTATCACCCGTGGACAACGGCTACTGAATTCCAACCAACACGCATGCCGTGAACACGCTCACAGTCGCTTGTTGGCATCAGAGGCTGACATGAAAGACTCGGGAAAATTCTACGCACCGGGCTGACGACCATCCTTAATCCCAACTGCCCTACCGAATGCTTTGATCGACGTTGCACTATGCGCCTGTCTCCCGGTTTATCATACATACGTAGTCCCTTTCGCTCCTTGAAACAGATCTGGCTATATCCGTAGAAGGATCCTTCTCCACGCGCCCCCAATTGTCGGATTCTGCCTCCTAGCTTTTCGCGAAGCGCGCCGTTACTTTTGCCGCGCGTCAAGGTTGAAAGGTTGAACCTGACTTGTACCCGTCGAAAATGAAATTGCCACCAACAAACCGTATACGAAGCTGGAGGTATTAAAAGCACCATGAACTCTTCGCAGCTTCCAACAGGCGCTTGAAAAGATGTTTCTCATAAAGACATTCGTTCTCCTTCCCGTTGCTGCATACGTATACACACAACAGTGCGCAATATGCCCGGATAATATAGATACCCTGCCCCTCTTCTACCACTGCTATGTGGACGACTATACGCATTGCGGGTGAGCACTTCTACTATTTCGCCACACACCCAAGCATTGGTGTCTGACATGTAGCTTTACCATTCAGTTACAACGATGTTGCTGGTATCATAACGAGTGGCCCTGTATGCAGTTATGACGTGCGCAGTTTATCTCTTGCAAGTGCACGACAATATCTATTAACTCAACGAGTTGCGGCAGAATTTTGATGGTTCACTCATCACCGAGTTTAGTATCGGTGACTGCCCAAGTAGCGTAGAGACAACCTCAACTTGCACTCCGTGTGTTATTATTCATTAGTCTTGCACTATAAGGTCGTGTGCTATTCAGTGTTTGCCGCCCCCGTCAACCGTATCATCTCGGATGGGTTTTTTCAGGTACGATAAGTATCTGCTCAACAGTATTTCCAGTGGATCACAATGCAGAAACTCGATATATACAGCTTGCTTTGAAATGGACCGTTAAGCCTTGCAGGACACGTCACCTGCAGTGTACTATCCCTGTTGTACACACTTAAACAGAGTCATCTTCGTGCCTCTCTATCCCAGCATCGACCGGTGACATAAAGGTTGCTAATTCATGAATGATGGATGATTGATTATTTGGGCGAGCTTCGCCGCAATGCGACTCCCGCCGAGGAGTAGTACCTGAGGCTGCCTGAACTGGGTGCACTGTTGATAATTTGATTTCTGCTTGTACTTGGTCCCCAAATCCATCGGCATCGGCTCCGGTGCCAGAAGCCGGTCGCTTTCCGGCACCAAACCTGGGATGAATGACCGGAGAAATTGTACGCACTAGGCTGGTGACTGTCCTCCGAGGATCCATCTGTATGTAGTACCTCACTGCTCCATTATGCAACCGTCTTTTGGTTTGTCATGATTCCTTCTTTCTTTGGAGGGTTCTTCTCCACACTTACATATGATTTTCAATGGGGGTGCTTGTGCTTCCGCGTCGAAAAAGTGCCTCGCGTCAACTCGTTTTTGTTTACCCAACGCCAGACAGTTGGGGGTAACAAGGACGTGCGATAGAGATCATGGATTGATGTAGGGCGCCGTAGGAAACTCGGGCGGATCGCATCCGACGTTCTTCGTGTTTCCAGGTCGGCGCGCCCAGATATAACCTACCAACATCGTCACTGGTAATTGATGTTGTCCCAAAATTGATCGAGAAGCCAAGGTTTTGGATGAAGCACGATTGCCACCTTTACCATCGGGTCCTGAGGAATCGGTCATGCCCTGGTATCGGTGAGAGATTCTGGTCCCACCCCTCCGGCTATAATCGTCCACCCCTGCTGATCCACGTTATGCATCCATTCTCAAAGCTTTCACCATGCAACGACAGATGCGAGTCTGATTAATTTCACAATTAAACTAGATATCATGCACACACGCACGCTATGGCATCCTTTATCTAACTCACAACAGTCTTGGTGTGTAAGAGAAAACTCATACGTCGTTGCTAGCTTACACCTGCAAATACATTTGCAAGGGTATGGCTCAGAAACACGGCCGCAGGAGATAGTTACGAGCGTGCACTCACTTCCTTGGTATGAATTGATCACTGAGATCGTCGGATCGTAAATCTTGAAATTGTCCCAGGTATTTACATAAACACTAATATGCAGCCCACGAGAGGTGTTTTGCATAGATTACCTCGACAGAATCCAGTCACGCAACGAAGCGATATGGGCGACGATACTCGGACCTTCCAAACGCCATCATCGAAGGTCGCCTCAAGAGCATCGATCCCGGGTACAGAATGATTTCCATTGCTATGCACTGGTCCCGGATACAACTCTCCGGGACACGTACACGCCCACAACCGCCGATCAGGAAGAAAAAGCCCGTTCAACGGGCTCATAAACGCACTACTCACAGATTAGGACACGCAGGAATGAAAACTTACTAAGATACCACCGTGGTCAGGTTCTCCGTTCTTCGTGGCGGCAAGAGGTGTCTACACACCCGGCAATGTCTGGTTTAGGATATTTTTCTTGTTCAATCTTTGGTTGTCTCTGGAGCGCATATACATGTCCTGCATTTGCATTGTCTTGGTAATTCTGCTTTCTTTTGCTGTCGAGTTTTG
>JANFAH010000210.1:0-24017 GCA_024663395.1 Pisolithus tinctorius
GCCTTTCACTACGTATTTGTTCTCAGCAATGACCCGTGGTTCGGGTACAGAATCTTCGGAGCCAGGGACCGGCGCCCGCGCCGCTATGATTGTGCATCGTAAACAAGGTTCTCCACCACCCCCACGCACTCTCACAAGAATGGCTAGCCCTTAGGGGTGATTTCTAGATCATTAGTAGTCGTCAAGATAAGATTCAGAAAAGAACCAATGGGTTCGTTCTATCAAACTCAAAGCAATCCTGTGAGTACCGTTAAGTATTGTCGGACGCTGGCGCCATGTAAGTACGAGGCGGGCATCATAGACAGCTGCGGACGCGTTGCGCTTAAGTATTTCAAACGGTTAGCATACTGATGAACTCTGCTGGACGACACTCTAACCCTCATAACTCCCGATGCAGGCCGAGAGCCGGTTCGAAATCTGGGGTAATGCTTGAGCGCACGGTCCATACGTCATAAAGATAGTGTCAACCACGAGGTCGGGTATCGTAACTTCGTAAACGTTTCTCCGTAGTACATATGTAGGTATTCTACAGGTAATTAGGCGACATCTTAGATCGTACAGGGAACCTATTTACGAGTTGTTCTGATGCGCAAGTAATATGATAGGCGCCGGTGGCCATCGGGTATCTGTATACATACCTAGCACCCATCTGGTAAAGCCACCTGTCATATCCAACCAATCCAATTTCTTAGCACTCGGGACACGGCACTAAGAACAAGGGTGTAGATCCGGGAGCTCTGAGGAGAAGTGGTGAGAGCGTGACGATCCTGGAGCTCTTCCAACTGAAAACCGCGAGAAAAAATCTCCTCCAACCTAGCCTTTAGCACTATGGGGACGCCAATGGAAATGTCGACAGAACCGGCACGTGGATGCCAAGTGTTATCAGCCCCCTTGACGGGATTGGATCGGAAAGAGCGCAAGTAAAACTTCGAAAATCCACACGTGTGGAATCTCGTTCCGTCTGGAAAACCAAAGTGTGCGCTACACCAGTCAATGCTGGAGCCAAGTCAGCACAAATTCAAATGCATTTAGGAGGATGGTCTTCACCAAGCATTTGAGTTGCCAACTATCACATCGTCGTGAGGTGGGAAAAGGAACACCTTCCCCAAGTTCGCTTGATTGAGCATACGATCACCTGCAACGCTCAGATAGTTTTTGAGGTACTGGGCATCTCTAGTGCGGATGATAGACATGTGGATTGCGCTTGCGATCCCTGCAATGTCTACAGGCAGCCTATCTGTAATTGCCTGCGAGGGGAAAAATCCAATTAATCACAGATACCACAGGGACACGAGCACGAAACTTGCTGTACGCACATTCGAAAACGCGTTTCCTGCAACGTTCTCTTCGATGAATGGAGCACTGACACCCCGATACTGATATGCAGACATAAGACATCACGTCGATTTATCGTACGCCTCACTTACATTGCACACATTAGTAACAATACGAATAGGCTTCTCTTGGACGAGGTTGAAAACAGTGACGATATAAGCGGTAAGACAATCTTGAGTAGAAAGTGCTTGGTATCCACTCTCGCTGACCATCACGCGCAGTCTACGGAGTTCTTCACCGGAAAACCGCCATTGAAGATTCTGGACTCCGGCGTTAGCTTCGAAGAATGCTGCTCCAAGCTCAGCGGAGGGATAAGGATCATGTAGATGACGGATCTTGTCATGGTACCTCGTAGCGATCTCGTCAGAAGGAGGCGGGAAGTCGTGTTTCTTGAATGTGAATGATGGAAACTCGGGTAACTTGCACTGGTAGAGCTGTGAAAACGTGTGCATAAAACGATACATGGCAATCGCGTCCCCTGTGCTATGTTTGTCAGTTTCTCCCGTTTACCGAGACCGTGGACAGACCTAAAGCATGATGCCAGGATACACCGATACAAGTCTCTTCCTCGAAAAAGGTAAGTTTCAAACAGAGCAACGGCCTTTCTTTGTCAACAATATCAGCACCATCTGAATGGCAGCTCAGAAGAGGAGATAAATCTTCTTGTAGGACATAGTCGTTCTGTAGAACCGAGCTTAACGGCCTTTCTTGCTCATAGCTGACATCTAGCGGCACGCCAGAGTTTGTCAGCTCTATCTGAATATGATTATCATGAGTGAACCATGCGCGATGACAATAGGCACCCCTTACAGACCAACGGCCACCACAGCAACGCATTCGTCCGGCTGCAGAAGGGTACATAGAGAGTGCCTGCGAAAGGGCACTCTCGAACCTTTCCAATTCAATCACTCCAGGAATAATGTGGACATTGTCAACCTGTCCAAGCAGCGTTGATGAGTAGGATGACGCTAATAGCTCCGTAACCGACGCACATAAGCCAGCCACAAATCGTAACCAGGTAGCTCAACGGCAGCTTGATCGTGAAGCACGGTGGGCAGCTTGGGAACGACGAGATGCTGCATCATCGAATGAAACACGGGGAGGCAAGAAAGAGTTTGAGCACAGGACGGCTGCGATTTTATCACGGAACGCACCCCGAATCGGAAAACTGGGACTGTTTTTTTCGGTCAACTGTCCAGCATTTTGACAAAGAGTTACGCGGGGTGTGCGGTGTCCGCGGTCAGCAAGTTCCCGCTGTCAGCCTTGGAAAGTTTGTCAGCCGAGAGTACGTCATTCATAAAATTTATCAAGTTTGCACCTACTGGACTTCGGAACCTGAGGGGTCAGTGCTATTAGCTAACCTCCATTTGGCTAAGCTTCGCACTGCGGATGTGGCGAAGAGAGCGACGGCCATAAAAGCCTCCATAAGCAACTAGACAGAACTGGTTAGTCTACATCAGTTCGTGGCACATGGCACAAAGGGCCATCGCGAGGGCCCCGACGACTCCTGAGTCGCGACGACGACAAATGGATTGACTGGCATGCAGGGTAATTTAGAGGCACAGCTCAAATTAAATCGCATGGATGTTTATAATCGCTTATGATGATGTACCACGCAGTCTCAACGAAGGGACCCGGGATATGGACTGTCCACGAGATAGTACAAGATGCCAAGCAAATTAGATTGCATGTCAAGGAAGAACAAACCTCAACAGCATCCGACGAGCACACGATTCATTCCCGAATACTAAAAAGTCGATGGAGCATAAAGCCCACGTGAAGGCAAGTGCTAGTATGCAAGTCTGCCGCATCACCGTGCACGTCAGCAAGTACTACCAGGAAGGGTCTATCAAGTGTCCGGTACTTAGAGTACAGTAGCAACGACGTGTCAGTAAAATCGCCACGTACATGGTGCCCGGCCATTCAACGCGCCCCAAATTTATTCTTATCCCTCAACAACTGGCGATTCTCCCTCCTCAAGCGTCTCTTTTCCGCATCGCTCCCAGGTTCAACGTCTTCTGCCACGGATCTTTTCTTGGGGTTCGTCAGGTCCCATAACCAAGCTGGGTAGTCAGCGTCCGGCATGGCGAGAACGGGAGGTTGTCCTTTGAGGTAGTTCAATCCCGACAGGACTGTTCCGGCCGGACATGACGAGATGGGCGGTTCTGAAGATGGAGGTGGAAGGTTGAGAAACGAAACGGTGAATGGAAGTGAAAGAGATGACATACTTAGGTCTTCCGGAGACGGTGATGTTGCTGACTTTGCCGTCGATGGCTTCTTCTCTGCCGATGCGCTACCAGCTTGCCTGGGACCGGTAGCGAGGGTACGAGAGAAGAAAAACGCGAGTCTGCGGTGCAGAGATGCGCGGGGACATACCAACAGCGACATGGATGCAGTCGTGCTTGAGGAGACGCGTCGGACTTTTCGAAACCACACGCCACGCGGTAATCTTCTGTACACAACCTCAACTAGCTACACGCGGGATGCCCTCGTGAAAAACACAAGGCAATAACTATGCAGTAACATAGATACATTGTCAAGAAAATAATATGTACTAAATCTGACAGTAACGCTCATACATACTACGTGGGCGCCTCGTGCCGCCCGCACCTAGAAAATACCCGATCCCGGCAACAACTGCGAAGACTCGTGCCCACGACCCTCAAATTCATCATCAACCGAACTCACATCTTCCGCTTCCGCATCCAGCGACAAGGAATACGGCATCACATTACTTCTCCGCCCACTATCCTCAAAGTCTAACGGTTCGTGCTCAAAAGGATTGACGTCAGTTTCGGGCGTCGCTGGTGGTAACGGACGTATCGGTTCCGGCGGTACATCTAACAGAACAGCGCGCGAGAGTGGCGGTTGACGAGGTGGAGATTTGTATCGTGTAGGTGGAGATGATGGCGACCGTACTTGTTCGGTTGTTGGCGCTGGTGGTGTAGTAGTCGTGACAAGCGTCGCATGCGGCGCACGCACCGCACCGACAGGCCCAATGTAAGAAGATGGCGTGGATACACGCGGCGTAGCGATGGGCGGCTGGACAGTACGCTGTTGCTGGGCCCGCGGCTGAAGGTCGTATTCGAACTAAGCCAAAAACGACCGTCATCACTCCGAAAAAAAGCATTATAAAGAAGCTAGAAACTCACAGCAGCGAACACATCTTCCCTCCGCCTCAGTCCAACGTCCTTGTCGATACAATAACACATGTATAACACGTCCGCACTGCGCGCCGAAATGACGAAATGCAAGGTGTAACAACGTAAGTCAAGGTCAAAATTCGCATGAAGATCATCACTTACGTATCCTTGACGAGACCCACACAATACAAGCCTACTAGTGCAGTAACGCCGCCTGCTAACATCGCAGATCCCAAGGCCGAATCGGGCGCGTTAAGTGTGTGTGCGACGAACAGGTACGTCAGGAGCGCGAATGGGAAGGTCATCGTCAGTGGTGCGTAGGTTAGCATCGTGAGCTGGGCTTCAATTATTAACATGAAAACCAGGAACATGTCAGATCGCAGCCCGGCCGAATAGAGTAGAATGAAATTTCACGTACGTTCGGTCTTGAACTTTCGCCGGTACCGTCCCGCGTTGGATGTCTCTACCGCAATCGTCAGAGCACGAGCTCGTCTGGCGCTCGGAAAGAATGGATCACCAGTGAGGCCCGCGTAGATAAGCGCGTATCGACTCAGTGAAGAAGTGACACTTTCTAGGTAAGCCACGGCCATACCCGCACCAACGCTGATAGGCTGCAACCATGGTCGAAGTACGATCGGGAAGTAAGAAGGTAGGAGCCGTAATGCGAGCGTCAGAAGACTCAAGATCCGAATACCAGCAAGTATTAGTGCACCCAAAACGATCGAACCGAGAGAGGGATAGGTAGCCCGAAAAAGCGCGGCGTGGATAATGTGTGTGTCAGTGGACAGTGGCGGAGGCTGTTCTGGGCTGCATAGCTCATCAGCACTGCGGATTAACTCGAAGAAGAACCGAACAGAGACGAACTCAGCATAGTACCACGCGCCAATGACGCCTGCAGAGGTAGTACGCAAGATCCCTCGTGCGACGCCCCAGCTCCAAAGCCATACGCAAACTGCGCCTACGATAGCCCAGTCCGCCCATTCGCGTAGATGCCCTTCGACAGTTCCACCGCTCGAATCTTCGATATAGCCAATCAGAACGAGACGGAAGATCAAAGTGAGGAAAGGGATTGATGCGAACAATGTCAAGAGAAGAATTGCAGGGGAGAGAGCAAGAAGGAACGGATTGGCAATTAAGAGTTGAGAGGCGAGATCTAGTATAGATGACGTGGAATGAATTTCCCTCGGAAGATCGACCAGTCGGCGTGCAGTAAGGAACGACAGCACGAGAGGAATGAGCGAGAATAACCGCAAACTAGGATCGTCAGGAAGTTCCCAATCAAGTAAAGAGAGTCAGAAAAAGCGAAAAATGCCCAGGATGCACGAAAGAAAGGGAGAGGACTTACCCAACTGTTTCTCCCCATGTTGGTTCCTGATCGCCATCCCACATGAAACTGCCTGCGAAAGCCCATATTGCGGAGATGAAAAGCGTGGCAGGTATAAATACGGATGTTGCCACCATGACAGGTCTAACAAAAATCCTCAACAGAAAAATATGCAGATATGCAACGGCAGCGCTGAGGAATGTGAGGATCGTGAGCAGCGGGACTGTGTGCAGTAACGTGATATAAGGTACAGGCCCTCTTGATTTTCCGGGTTTCCGGCCGAGGAAGAGTAAAAGCACGGAGAAGAAGAGACATATCGAAACCCCAGTGCACCATACGATTGTCCACGTTGAGTCGTTGAATTTGCGACGAGGGAGTGACCGCTTTGGGTCGGGTAGGGAGAATACGTCAAGAGGTCGGGTAGTTCCGTCCCTCGGTAGTAGTGACTGGGTGAGCGATAAGGAGAGAGGTTCTCGACTCTGTCGTGGCGGCGGAGGGGGCGGGGTCTGTAACCGTTTATGACGAGGCGTCGATGGCTGTCCTAGCATGGCTAGAGATCCCGGCGAGTCAAGAGAAGAACGTGAAGATGGCGATGGAGATGGCGATGGCGACCGGGGGGCTCGTCTAGGTGGTGATGCCTGGTGAGCAAGCCATCCCTTTGGAAAGTCCTGGGACTCTGCTTGACCGTAATTAGATGCCATCAGACGGGCAGACTGGGCGGCATGGCGAGATGCGCCTGGGGGCATTTCATCTCCGTCCTCATCTTGGTCCAGACGTAGATATGGATCCTCCTCTTCGTCCATGTCAGCGCGCACTTTCCCTGTGCTCGACCGACCACCACCACTGCTACTACCAATGCCTCTGCGTGATACCCTACTTGCTCGGCTGTTTCGCAGATGTGGATCATCAAGGTCGGCGACGTCATGGTCGTCGTCGTTCCCATTCCGGGACCCTTCATCGTCAGTGGTGAACGAGAAGAAAAGCGGCTGGGAAGAAGATAGACTCGACTCTGGATGCTGTTGCATTAAGAATTCAGATGCATATTGGGCGAACGACTTGGCCATCGCCTCTGTTCTGGTCGTTTGGCAAGCCCACTCGCACTCGGGTCTTGGACGCTGGGGCACTGGACAGGCGTTGTACTGGCATTCGGAATAGGGCGACGCATCCGCTGGGAAGGAGCTTCCTAATTTGGATTACTTAGTCTTTTAGTGCAGGGCCCCTCTCCGACTAATGCATACCATTCAGCATATGTACGTTTGACAGCATTGCCACAGTATAATGTGTGTAGTAGACATAACAAGTCAACCCGGTAAAGGCGCTAGCACCAGAAAGGACACTCCAACCCAAGCAACCCTCGAGCTCTCCTAGCCGGGAATTCCTACAGTAGTTCCGACGTCTCTCATTTCCTCCTGTTGGGACGATGTCTCGGTGGAAAACGCTTGAGCCTGCACATTATAGAGATGTGCGTACTCCCCTCCCAGTGCTACCAGCTCCACATGTGTCCCCGTTTCGACGACCTGGCCATCCTTGACACATCTACAGATACCGTTGTCAGCCGAAGCCGCATGGTAGGATCGAAACCCAGCTCCGTTCGACACTCACATGATCAAATCGGCGTGCTTGGTTAGATGCCCAAACCGGTGCGTCACGAACAACATCGTCCTGCCTTCCCTCGCACCGCGAAGATGTGCGAACAATTGGAATTCTCCTGCGGGATCCAACGCTGAGCTCGGTTCGTCGACCGTGACAAGCTTGACGGGAATAGAAAGAAGCCGCATGAACGTTCGTGCACTGTGAGCAAAATGGAGGGTGTAAAGGGCGGAGTTGGCACATTTTCTAGGGTGATGAGGGATGGGACGTGCTTACGCGACGAGTCGTTGACGTTCTCCTCCTACATTGAAAAATAATGGATAAGGGGAACTGCGAAAATGAGAAGAGAACACGCACCCGACACACTGGTTGATTTTGTGAACGATTCGTGCATCTTCTCCAACTCTGCATCTCCCCTCCCGTTAAAACTGATGTGCCCATCTGACCGAGGATCCAAAGTCGTGTTTAGACCCTCCGAGAATTTATTTACGGTCTTCTCCGCGCCCGAAAGTCGCAGTGATTCCTGGACAATCTCCGCGATAACCTCGGGCTTGTCCGTGCCAGGATCTGCACCATCAGGCGCACCCAATACGATGTTCTCTCGGATAGATAATGGAAACAAGTCGTGTTCCTGTGTAAGCATTGCAAATCTTCTTCGCAAGTCTTGTATACGATATTCTTGGATGGGTACACCGTCGATGAGAATCGTACCCGAGTTCGCGTCGTAGAAACGACTTAGGAGTTTAAGGATCGTCGTTTTACCACTCCCATTACTACCAACGATGATTACGAGTTGACCAGGTTGGATCGTAAACGAAACAGAGGATAGAGCAGAGCGACCTGTCTTCGCAGCAGGATAATTGAAGGAGACATTTCTGATATCACCGTCATCCCATAAATCCAGGTTATCAAAAAAGCAATGGAGATGAGACGCGGACACACCTGAATTCCACAGCGGTTCCTTTCTGATTATCGTGCCCTGGTCGTGGGTATGGTGTTTCTCCATCCACCATTTGAGGTTTATTGTCTAACCCCCCGTAGAACCGTTCCACAGATGCTACTGTTTCGAGTAAAGGATTAGTCCATATCATTAGCTCTGTGAACGTTCGTCTCAGAGAAATGTTCGTTCGTTCGACAACCGCCAACTGTGCAAGGGATATTTTCGACGGAGTGAACAGCGCAATGAACGCAGCATATAACTATAATATATATATATATATATAGATCAATGTAAGAAATTCGATCTCCTTGGACGAGAACCGACCACACGTACCATGACAGCTTGCGGACACAATTCAGAAAGCACTTGCGAAAATAGAGGATTCTGCGATCGATACAACATTTCAGGCATCGTATCGGGTATGTCGCGCAAGTTCTCTTGGGTCTTGCGATATTCTGTACAAATGATTGGTTCTTGTAAGTAAGCTACTCAAATTCGAAAATGGGAAGATGGATCGGAATTACCTCGAATTAAATAGTCTTCGATGCCGGCTGCGATCACTTCAGACTTGAGGCGTTCGTCTGCAAGCTTGAGGAGTGCCGATTTACGGAGATACGACTCGTTGATTGGTTGTACTACATACTCTAATTTTACAAAGAGAAATAAACCTGAGTATTCCTGCACATATGAAGTAAGAGATACGTACTTTTCCCCCACAACTGTCTATTTAATAACATGCTATCGGCAAACATGGGAGCTAAGCTGAGAAGAACGAATGTGACACCAGCATGTTGAAAACCAGTGTTAACAACATGGACAATGAGGCGAAGTTGGAGAAGGGTGGAGAGGATACTTTGTGCGAGTCTGAGTGAAAGCTCGAGGCAGTGGAATACCGCAGCAGGGTCACGTGCTGATTCAAAAGCAGAAGAAGCTAGCATGATGAATGAGCTAGGTTAGTGTGTCACAGATGTAATATGGGCTGACTCTGTGATGGTGTAGACAAGTTACAAGATAGCTTGGCTGGGAATCGGATATTGAACACGACCATCAAGCACGGGTAACAGATGTAGAGTGCGAACCTTCAAACAGACGCTCCTCCATACTATGCTTAACTCGCATCCTATATATTTCCATTGTCTTTGCACTGCCCCCCCCCCCCCCCCCCCCCCCCCCCCCCCCCCCCCCCCCCCCCCCCCCCCCCCCCCCCCCCCCAGCATGAGCGGACAGACACAAATTGATTCCACGATATCATACTCACGATGTCCCAATTTATGATGCTCGTCAACAAAGAACACGATATCCTTGCTACAGAAGCCCACAACAGATCATTTCCAGACTGATCTTCTAGACTTTGAGATATACGATGCTCGATCTATCATTGTCAGCCGGCATCTTATCTGGCCACATGCCTCAAAAGAAGTAGAAAGCCTTACGTATGACAACAATCTGCTGGAAAAATAAAGCGAGAGCGTATCTTCCACAGCACACCACAGCGTTGCCAAGATCAGGAATAGAAGCATCGAAGGACTAATTGCGTACAAATCCCCACATGCCGGCGGACGAGGGGGATAACGTTCGCAATATCATGGTAAAACCGAAAGCCGGGAAGTCTGACTGAGGACAAGGATTCGTTTGCGATGATGACACGCCATACGCCGAGTCTGATCTCCGTATACTTTGAATTATCTTTGAAAGGTCGTTCGACGAATTGGTATGGCGGTTGTGAGAAGATTCCAGAGAGTCATGACCGTCGTCTGGAGGGAGGTTTGGCGGTATAGGGCGTCGTCAAAACCGCTGTGTGTAGTAATCGGAGAGAACTGGGCCAAGGGCGAGGAAACGGACCTTGGATTAATATACCACCTTACATTGAATCGAGGGGCTGTAATACTGCTTCAACCGGGAACCATACATAAGGCGTGAGGCACCGATCAGAAGTTGCCAGGCTGTACGGAAAACCTCGACGTCACAGCAAATCGGGTACACCGGCCGCAAACAGCATGAATGAATACCGACGAGGTACCCGGGGCGAATTACGATAACGTAGTACCCAGTCAGTTTGATGTGTACGGACTCATCAGAACAGGCCGGTGTGTGACTCGAACAGGCGCCAGTCGTTGGCCCTTGACTGAGACGACTCGTAACACAGTAATAAGTGTGAGACAATAGGCCTCCATGTCAGTGAGTAATATCCCGAGATAAAAGAAGTGGTTGATCATATGTGGGTACTAGTCCTCGAGTTTTTGCTACTCTAAGTGTATGATTGGAGTAAAGGCAGAAGGTCCGAAAACCAGATTAGTCAGCTAATAACCTTTGCAAGACCCGCCATCCAACATGTCGCCAGGACAGGAGGTATTCCTTACAGGCTTGCAAAAATGCTAACCATTTCTCGCAGTTTCCGTCCAATCAGCCATTTCCAGGGATCAGACTCAGAGCCAAGTTCATCCCTTCGCGAGTACGATCCAGATGACGACATTGTCACCGTCGAGTCAGATACACCTCAGGCTGTTCCCGAAAGTCAGAAGTCGCTGGTGCGTCAGCCTGATCCGCGGGACGGCCGATGTCTCATTGCGAATTCGACTTGTCAAGCTGCCATCGAGATATGCCACCTGGTGGCCCGCTCCACAGACCATTCAATCGTCTGTTCTTTTCTTTACTATTTCTCAGAGCACTTTTCCTTTCCAGTGTACAAAGGGCCGGAACGGGAACGACAACAGCGACCATGACCCCACCGACCTCGATGATCCACATCTGCGAGATAGACGTGCGAGTAGGGTATCGCGAAGAGGCGTTGGTACTGGTAGTGGTCGAACGAGTAGGGGGGAAAGTATGCGCTGACATAGGCGAAGAGGAGGATCCATATCTATGTCTGGACCAGGATGAAGACGAAGATCTATGAGATTCCACCGGGCGCATCTCACTATACAGCTCAGTCTGCCCGTTTGATGGTATCTAATTGCCGTCAAGCAGAGTCGCAGGAAGTTCCAAAGGGATGGCTTGCTCACTAGGCATCACCACCGAGGTGAGCCTCCCAGTCGCTATCACCATCTTCACGTTCTTCTCCTGACTCTCCAGGATCTTTAGCCTTGCTGGGACAATCGCCAACGCGTCGCCATAAACGGCTAGAGACCCCGCCGCTACGACAGAGTCGAGAACCTCTCCCTATCACTCACTCTTTACTGCCGAGGGACGGAACCACCCCATTGTTGACGTGTTCTTCCTATGATAAATCCCTTTCGTTCGAGATGGCCCTCCGCTCATAACACAGCCGCCAGTGGCAGGCTACCAATCAATCGGATGCGTTATCTCAGCAAGCAACACTCGATGCAAAACCGAGTTCGTCCAGTGTCGGTGGAGGCTTTTTTTTACACAACGCCAGTTTTACATTGTCCTGCTTTCCATTTGCTACCCCGATCACTCTGTCCAACCACTACCAGTATGAGTCCGACAAGAACTTCGATGAAATAACAAGTCTGTCAACGATTACGAAATCAATTGCAACAGTTCCATAGTCCAAGTTAGAAGGAAAAATGTCCATGTGAAGAGAAGAGCTGTGTCCATCCGTTTCGTTGGTTACATCACCGTGATTGACTTGTTCAGGACCTCCATCATCGGGAATAGACCTGCCTGTCCATCGAAGTCAGACATCGAGATACGCACTGCGAAGAGGCTCAATGGGAGGTCAATGAACGCTACTTACCGCAATCAATGTCAAATGGATCACCCCGATCTGAGCTAAGCCCTTCTCCATGCCACTTGGAATCTGCACCGTAAAATTTTCATACGGCGCGCTCGTCGGGTCGCGGTACTGTGGATCGAAGGGCCCATTGTACAGGATCTGACCCATCATGTATTCAGGTGACGCGCAGACCCCGCCGGACGCTGCGCAAGTTTGGAGACCGATCACGACGGCAACTTCTTCAGAGCTGGTGAGCGTGTTCTGTAAGGTGAGCATTAGAACTCAGCGTTATGGCGGGTGGGTGGAGAGAAGGGTGCGGGGAAAAGTACTTACCGGACGTTGGATCTGGACTGTGAGGTTGTCCCCTGGAGAAACACTATGTCCGTCAGGGGGATATCCGATGACAGCGTTCTGCGCGGACGTGAACGCCGGAACCAAAAGCAATAGAAGGAAGGCTTTCATCACGTTCAGTACTCAAGAACAAACAGCTGGGATGAGGAGGGGACCCTCATCGACCACTTCTCTTTATACTCGTCATATTTACAGACGATGCAACGCAAGGTGATACATTTTACGGCGGCCCAATACACCCGAGAAGTGAACGCATTTACATCGCGGCACCGGTGGTCCGTACCCGTGTTCTCCCTCTTACCAAGTGCTTTTACTGGAAGGAGGAACTTAGTTTCCCTCAAAGGACGATGTTGCTTCTCTTGGACCATATGGGCGAGTCAATGCATACAGTGCGGAGCATTACATCAGGCAGAACGGCACAGTTGCCGCTTTCCTGAACGGAGGCAGGGAACAAAGTTAGAAACTCTGTATCCTACTTAAGAGATGGTGAGGGCTAACTAAGACATGTATCTGCCAAACATTTGTTCTCCCACTTTCCGGGCTAACAATGCGAGCAGTTCGAGATCAGATTCATATGCCATGCCATGCTGCATCGCACCCCATTCGCGCACAAGGGAATGCCTTTTTTCGACATGGCCTTCCTTCCGTGTCGAGGTAAACAATAGAAATCATAAAACCAGTCCAAAATGGACCTACAGATCATTTCGATGCGGCACGGAACACGCACGAGCTGGCTACCTCCGCTTGAGCGGCACCCTTCCGACTCCAACGTGCGTACACATGGGTCCTTTCTCAGTGACGTCCATGGTGCTAATAAATACCCCCAATCAAGGATGGATGGGTGACATTCTCACGTCACAGAAGCATTGGTGAACAAGTGCATCGTGAATCAGTAAGGGTTTTGTGGAATGGGAGTGATGCTGTTGATTGGAGTATATATATCGAGGAGAATCGTCCCGCAATGCCTAGCTAGATCATGCACGCACAGAAAGCAGGCAGTCCGATACCGTACGGAGAGCAGAGCGCACTACGACGCACACTCCCTCAACCACCTATCGAACGCCGTCACATAGTGATACACGATTACCTTTGCTGGCGAGGCAGTATCAAACACGTTCGACGACGCAAACATCCCAGCTCTTCCAAACCCATCCACCATGATGCTCCCCCATACCAACAACCAAGCCATCGTCCACGCTCTCCCTATCCACCCACCCACTTGCTTTCTCGTCACCCGTGTGAACGCGCACTCGAGGATGACGCCAACAGCCATCATTCCGAACGCGAGGAGCATACACCACCATTCGACGCTCCGATTGAGCATGAGTAGCACAATGTTATGGAAGATCCCGGATCCGAGAAACGATCCCATCACATATCCCGCGTGTCCAAATATGAACCCCAAAGGCCGCCCTCCGAGTATGACAAACGTCCGCCTAAACAGTTGGTGCCACCTGTAACCCCAGAAATCGCGTAACGAGTCCGCTTTCCATGGTTTGTCGAATACAGGGGGCCACTGTGCGCGGTCTTGCTGCAACACGATGACACCGAAGAGTGTAGCAATGTCATACATCATTTGCAAGGCAGCGTAGATTGTGACCGCCATAGAAATCGTGATAGTACTGGATCGGACGTATCTGGCCAGCGGGGGAAGTGTGGAATCGAAGATCGTGTCTCCGCTCGGATTGGTGAACGTCTCGGGAGAAAATGCTCGTGCCATCACATGGAACGTGTCACATATGAAACTGTGGTACAAAGCTGAGAGAAGGACGTGTACTGTGAACCATAGGCGCGAAGTGGGACGCGTGTCCGGAGGAAACCGAAGGCTTTTAGACCAGTTCCAACCGACGCCGCGCATGTTGATGGAGAGGTCGAGTGCGTCCATAAGGACCGAAGGAGAAGAACCGGTGGGTCTGACGTGTCGCTTCAGTGCGTCCTTTAAAAAGGTCCATTCTAGTGTACGGACGACGTAGCAGAACATGAGAAGCTACATGGATAATGTCAACGAGGCACAGAAAGACAGATCCAAATGACACCATAAGTAAATAAAATGCAAGACGCAAAGGGGGACGGGACGCACCGCAAAATCTATATTCAAATATATCAGTACGGGATTTCCACCTGTAAAATCGATCGAGACAGCAGCGCGAAAAGCCAAAAGGGAAATGAGTGGCCACAGTGCTATACGCAGCATACGCGTTCCAGGGAGAATGACCAGCAGTGCGACGACATGGTAGGAAAGGCACGGAGGTAACACGTATGCAAAGAATGTATACGTGTCGAACGGTAGTCTCTCTGACACGCGTCGGACGCGTAGGATGTCGGTAGAGAGACTCTCAAGGAAAGACCAGGCCATCATTGTGGCCCTACCGTCGTGATCGTCGTCGATGATGAGACGATATTCGGGTCCCTCATTTTCACGAGGTCTTCCGTTTACTGCAGTATAAACGTAATAGCACTAGTACCTCTGTAATACACCAGATTAGTCAGCCACCGCTGATCCATCGAAGTGAAACCAAGCCACGTATCAGTTTAGTTACAGCCGTCTAACTTGCCATCACTTCCCTACTGAACTCAAGTTTCACGGGAGCTCAAAGGAGAGTCGACAAGATACGACACTAGGTTCATGGTAAAGCTGACTCGATGGAGGGATTAAAAGTCGTGTCATGGGCTCTAAGTCGATGTCGGTTTTGGCGGGGGACAGGGCACAACATACCTGTATACCTAGGTATATTGCATATTCATGAGGTGGAACACTTGAGGCACAGCCACCCATTATCTAGATTCTGGGTGTTACACTCTCATACAGAGAGAGGGGCAGCTATCGTCACGGGTACGCCGATCCTAGGTTTGTAGACAGGTCGTGCTTGTCCGGAAAGCAAGCAAATATCGTGCGACATCTGATCGAGGCATACTACGATCCGCACGCCCTCAGCCATCTATCGAAGGCTGTCGCGTAGTGCTCCACGATGCCCCTCGCAGGAGCCGCAGTACCAAACGCGCCCGCCGATGCAAACATCCCCGCTCGCGCAAGTCCATCGACCATGACGTTCCCCCATACCAACAACCAAGCCGTCGTCCATGCTCTCCCCATCCACCCACTCACTCGCCTTCCTGTCACCCGTGTGAACATGAGCTCGAGAATGACGCCGACACCCATCATTCCGAACGAGAGGGTCATGCACCACCACTCGACGTTCTGATTGATCATGATTACCACGATGTTGTGATAAATCCCCGATCCAATGAAGGTTCCAGCTACGAATCCCACATATCCGAATAAAGACCCCAAAGACCACCCACCCACCACAATAAATGTTCGCCTCAACAATTGATGCCATCTATAGCCCCAAAAATCGCGCAACGAGTCCGCATTCCATGGTTCGTAGAATACAGGAGGCCACTGTGCAGGGTCTTGCTGCAACACAGCGACGCCGAAGAATGTGCCGAGGTTATAGATCGTTTGCACGAGTGCGTAGTAGATGGAGAATCCGACGAGGATAGAAAGGACACTGGATCGGATGTATCGGATCAGAGGGGAAGTGTGGGGTCAAAGATAGTGCCTCCACTTAGGACGGTGAATGTCTCAGGCGAAAAAGCTCGTACGGCAAGCTGGATTACACCACAAATGAAACTGTGGAACAAAGCGGAGAGAAAGACGTATATTATGAGCCATGGGCGTGAAGGGGGCGTTTGTCAGGAGGGAAACGGAGGCTCTTGGACCAGTTCCAACCGACACCGCGCATGTTGGTGGAGAGGTCAAGTGCATCCATGAGAATGGATGGTGAGGAACCAGAAGGTCGGAGGTGCCGTTTGAGTGGGCCTTTTGGAACGTCCATTCCAGCATACGGATGACGAAGGTGAACATGACGAGCTATATTAACAGATCCAGCATCAGACCCAAAGATGATGTCGGTCAGAATAAACATAGTAAACATAATGTGAAGGGGGAGAAGATCGCTCATACCGCAAAATCAACATTCAAAAACGTCCGCTGAGGATTCCCACCTGTAAGATCTACGTACATGGCAGCACGAAAAGCCAAGAGAGCAATGAGTGGCCACAATGCTATACGCAGCATACGGGTTCCGGGGAGGATGACCAAGAGTGCGACGACATGATAAGCAAGACATGGAGGTAGTATGTACGCAAAGAATGTGTAGGTGTCGAACGGGAGTCTCTCTGACGCGGGTGGGACGCGGAAGACATTGGTGGGCATGTTCTGGAAGGACGCCCAGGATATCGTTATCGTTTAATTGTCGGCGTCGTCGATGGGCGATGGAAAGACGCTGCCTGGGGCTCCTTCATCGTGGCAGTTTAAATACATCACGGGCAAGACATGTCCTTCCTTCGCAAGCGCTCAGCCAAAACTTTTGTGCGGGATCTCGGCAATTGTCCGAAATGAACTTCCAGCGCAAAGAATCACTGTGAGAAGTTTGGCCGACTCAGCGTGGGCAAGAGGGATTTGGCTGATTGGTTAATTGTAAGCCAGGGTGCCGGTGATACCTTATATATTGGGAACGAACACTGACGCAGGAGGGAATCATTAGTCTTGGAAGCGAACGCTTGGGAAGCCAGCAAAATCCCTCCCAAACGGAGACTAAGAAGGAATTTACTTCAACGCAACGAAAAGTAAGCGCACCGTATGACGACTCGACACACCATCAATGCATCATGCATCATCCATGTATGTCACTTCGTCCGGTCACTATTGTGCAGGTGAATGTCGATCGTGTGGCATGGCAACGGAGGCTGCACGGTCCCGAGGATATACAGAAGAATACCCCCTCCAATTGAGGGCTGGTCACCGGTTGAGCCAGGGTGCACACTGTTGACCCTCCCCCACTCGCCTTGTTCCTAAATCGTGTATACCAAGCACCACGAGCATCGTGCCTCGTCCGGGTCGCCTTTCTGGGGTAAGGGCAACTTCCATCGTTGATGGTTAGTCCTCTAGTAGCTGCCTAAATATCTGGCCCGGGATGGACGCAGTCGGGTAGCGGCGCCCTCTGACGAGAACTTGTGCCGCTCTCCACGGGGACCCACCACCCTTTTATCTACCACTACACCTGCTGTAGTGGCCCTGACCCTCGGGCAGTGGCGACCGACGGAAGTAGGAAGTAGATGGACGCCCTGACCCTGGTTGCACATAAAATTCTACTACCACCCGAGGGGTGGTAATGTACTCACTGGTATACCGGAGTCTCTTCCATCATTTCTCCCAATCAGTGGTCTTACACACTGCCTTATCGCTCACTAACTCCTTGAGAAGCTGGTGTCCTGCGCATAGAGCACTGTCCCCCTCTGCATACTCTGGGTGCTATGCATTCCACACCTAATGATACAGAGTAACATGGCACTTTCTTGGATAGAGATTTTGCAGTTGGAAGTTCAAGAGGCCTTGTTGACGCACCTCAGTTTCATGTAACTGCTATGCCAAAGCAGCAGTATTGAAGATCTGCTCCTCAGTCCTCGGATGTCATATCATAAGAGTCAGAGAGGGTTAATTATTATTGGGCTACACCTGTTGTGTACAACAGCATTTGGCGGGTCTATAGCTGGATCATGCACATACAGAAGGCAGGTAGCCCGATGTCACAGTACGGGAGAACAAGCACACTATGATGCACATTCCCTCAACCACCTATCCAACACCGTCACATAATATTCCACGATCCCTTTGACAGGGCACGCAGTATCCAACAAGGTTGTTGATGCAAGCAACCCCGCTCGCGCAAACCCATCCATCATAACTTCCCCACACCAACAACCAAGCCATCGACCATACTCTCCCAACCACCCACCCACTTCCTTCCCCGTCATCCGCGTGAACATGTGCTCAAGGAGAACACCAACGGCCATCATCCCGAATGCGAGGAGCATGCACCACCATTCGACATTTTGATTGAGCATGACTACCACAATGTTGTGGACTACCCCCGATGCGAGAAATGATCCCAGCACATATCCCATGTCCGAACGCGATCCCAAGAGGCCATCCCCGACAACACGAATGTCCGCCGAAACAGTTGATGCCACCTATAACCCCAGAAGTCCCGCAACGAGTCTGCTTTCCACGGCTTGTCGAATACGGGTGGCCATTGCGCGGGTCTTGCTGAAGCACGATGACACCAATGAGCGTAGCAATGTCATATATCAGTTGCATGACAGCAAAGATGGCAACTGCGGCGAAACAGTGATGATGACGGATCGGAAGTACGGATGAAGGAGGAAGTGTCGCATCAAAGATCGTGCCTCCACTTAGAACAGTAAAGGTCTCGGGGAAAATGCTTGCGTAGCAAGGTGGAATGCACCACATACAATGCTGTGGTACCAAGTGGAGAGTAAGACATATGCTATGAACCATCCGCGCGAGGAGGGACGTGCGTCCGAGGAACACGGAGGCTTTTGGACCAATTCCAACCGATGCCGCGGACATTGGTGGAGAGGTCTAGCGCGTCCATGAAGATGGACGGAGAAGAACCAGTAGGCCGGAGATGCCGCTTGAGTGGGTCTTTTGCAGTTGTCCATTCGAACGTGCGCACGACGAAGCAGAACATAATAAGCTATAGAGACCGGGAATCACCAAACCTCAGAAGAATGAAAGATGACATGAGTAGCATACCGCAAAATCAACATTGAAAAACGTTTTCTGAGGGTCCCCACCTGTGAATCGATGCCCATGGTGGCTCGAAAAGCCAAGAGGGCGACGAGTGGCCACAGTGCGATGCGCAGCACACGCGTTCCGGGGAGAATGACTAGACTGCAGCGACATAGTAAGAGAGGCACGTTGGTACGATGTACGCGAAGAATGTGGAGTGTCGAACGGGCGTCTCTCTGACACAGGTGGTACACGGAAGAAGTGGGTGGGCAGGTTCTCAAGGAACGACGAGGCCATTGTCGTCGTCAGGCGATGACAATTGGAGGCAGTTCAGGTTCGTTTTCGCAGTTTATTATATAGTCCAACATTTTTGTACAAGCGCCCAGAACATAAAAAGCCCTGCGGTGTTTGTGGGTGCACAGTCGACCGTGGCGGACAGCGTATGTACTGGACCCCAGATTAGTCAGCCACCCTCAGTATGTCGTCTCAGTTATTTCTAATGAGATGTTCCCCGTTTCCGAGTATGCCCGCCCGGTGGCCAGCTACATGCTAGAACTAGTACTACAGCACGACCCTTTATGCAATCTTGACCGTCTATACCACATACCGTCAACGATTATATAAAAAACCCCAAATAAACTCACCTTTGCATACAAAGATTCCACGACCTTCCCAACCTGCTCAAGTGTATCAATTGCAGCACCATACGTATCCTATCAACGGACAAGTCAGTAACGTGACGTGGCACTGCAAGCAAGCACTACTTACGTCACTTCGGTTCGTCAAAGACTAATAGACGTCCCTTTCCTTGATCGAGGACGCCATAAAACACTTTGTCCAGTATCATCTGGGACAGCCTTTATGAACAAAACGCAGGTGAGTGCGTTACGAGTAATTGTGTATGGTGAAAAAGCTCACTTTGCCTCGACGTCCTGTCGACCTTGACCGACTTGTTTGGCGACGTAATCGATCTCGACGACGGAATAGGTTCAATGATGCGTAACAGGTTCTGTTCGAGAAGCGTATCGTAAAGCGCCGCGAGGTGCGAACGGATCGTGGGGTCCGACGAGAGTTCTGCCCAACACGATGGTCGGAGGATGAGGGAAATGGAACATTCATCGAGGGGAGACGCACCATCTTTATAATCCCTTAGCACCTTTTCGAATTCAGCCAAGTTACGGTTTTGGTGGGCAAGCGCTATCGCACGCATACATTCGATCTCACGCAGTTGAGCATATTTCACCGCCAGTTTGATAGATAAAAGAGTGGTGACGTCCTCTGGCTGCGAGAAAGGTGAGTCTGGGACCAGTTCATGTGGAAGATACGCACGAGATTCAGCATGACTTTGCATAGGAGCATATACTTCAATGCATTCAGTGCGCTCGGGTCATCTTGAGACGACATGTTCTCAAACGTTTCATAAAAGTAGGAGTAGGCAGTGGTATAATCTTTATCCTCTGCGTGAAGAATCCCAGATTGTAAATCGAGGCTGCTTGTAGATGTGGTGGGCAGTATATCGAGTTAGCAGCCGTCCGAGCTGATGTGAGGGCAGCCTAGAATAGTCGAGTCGGGTGAGCTGTGTTCCGGAAGCAAGGAAGAATGTACCTTTGCTTTTACCAAGTTTCCGATGCCGCGATAGACACGACTCTCGAGGAGATGGACTTCGGTGAGGATCATCTTGTCGTCCAATTTCTTGAGTTCGGTAAGGAGGGTATCTATCCGTGTCAGAGCAGCTTTAAACTGTGAAGCTTCCAACTGGCTAGTGGATATGAGAAATACATGCACAGCATATATGTATGGCGAGACTCACAGCGAGACGAGACGGATTTCCAAGCTGTGTTTGAGGAATATCCGTTTCTCGCGTTTCGACCAGTCGATGTTATCCAGTAGAACGTCAATTTGGGTCTGACGACTATTGGGTATGTCGTTGAAGTAATTGAGTAGGGTACGAACTACATGGGTGAACGTGAGTTTCAGTACAGTAACTGGAGCATTGGCACACACTGAGTTTTGCAGTTTTGGCTTTCGCGGTGGACGACATGAACGATCTCGAGAGGGTGATCACCTCTGCCAACCCTTGTGCATTTCTGCTCGTCCATGAGGGCGACTGTGACAAGGAGGAATCGGCAAGTGGGCTCACCTCTGATCTCGGTATAGTTCTGCGAGTTTAATCATGGCGTTTTCTTGGTCTCGCAGTACCTGATCTCTCTCGACATTGGACGGCGATGCTGTTGGGGGTGAAGTGATTGGGTAGCTTGGATGGCATCGAACACAAGTGACAAACTGACAAACCTGATGAGACGAGAATTTGCTTGTAAATCTCTTCTGCCCGTGCTGGGTTGGCATTCTTGGCTTCGTCCAGCAGTGCTTGGTTGGTGGTCATGGTGGTGGTGGTGGTGGTGGTGGTGGTGTGGTGACGCGTCCGTCGTGGGACTACTAACACCAGGCACTGACGCGTTCCTCCTACTTCCAAGCAACCTAGCCATGGCCGACGACACTGTCCTCCCCATACCGAATCTCAGCCTCCCACAACACCTGTTTACACTTATAAACCCTTCTCTGGGCCATCTACACGATGTTGCACGCAAATCGCTCTTGGAAGGGATTAAGGCAGACAGTGCGTAGACACTTAACGATCAAACGCTGGCTCATATCGGTGCAGACATGGCCCCCTACTATCGGGCGCTCACCTCTTCTAGTGGGATAGACGTTGATCCAGCACTCCTCGAATCCATGGAAAAGGCAAACGAAGAGCAACTCAAGAAATTGGATGAACGTCTGGCTGAAGCCCAGAAGACAGAGGGGGAATCTGAAATATCGGACGCCTTGAAGGCGAGGGCCAACCATCTCACTCGGATAGGTGACAAGGTATATCCTAGGCGATCCCGGTTTGCAATCCCGAGCTTATGGGGAATGTATGTAGGATGCGGCTGTCGCTGCCCAACGACTTGCCTTGGAGAAAACACCGGGCCTTGGGTCAAGGATAGATATTACCCTGACTCTCATCCGAATAGGTTTCTTCTTTGGAGATAATACCCTCATCACCGAGAACCTTGCCGGAGCGGAAAAGTGGGTCCACGGACGCTAGCCATTTCTTTCACTTATGTGATTTGGGCAGACTCATTGAGGAAGGGGGTGATTGGGACAGACGGAATCGTCTTAAGGTGTATCGTGGCTTACACGCAGTTTCCATTCGGCAGTTTAAATTGGGGGGCGAGCTGTTGCTCGATGCCCTGTCCACGTTCACTGCTACGGAACTCATCTCCTATAATGACTTCGTTGCACTCGCCGTCATCAGCAATACGCTCACCCTCCCAAGGGTAGACTTGAAGAAAAAGGTGAGCGATCCGTCCGCTTTGTGGCGTGGTTTATAGTTCATGTCACTCATTATCGCTGCTTCCACCCAGCTCATTGCCTCTCCTGAGGTCATCTCGGTTCTTCCTGAATTGCCTGTCCTGGAAGATCTTCTGCGGAATCTCTATGACTGCCACTACGCAAAGTTTTTCGTAGCGTTAGGTACGCTCTCACCGCAATCCTTATCAATGAACCCACACAAACTGACGTCAACTTTTTCTTTTCATGGAATTATTACCCTGTCCACTATGATGGGGTTCTGTCGACAGCCACACTCGAACAAACGTATTTACTCCCTTCCCGACTTTTGTCTCCCCACACTCGATACTATGTGCGCGAAATGCGTATCCTCGCCTATGCACAACTATTGGAATCGTATCGGAGCGTGACGCTAGAGAGTCTCGGTGGCGCGTTTGGCGTGAGCGTTGACTACATCGACAGGTGGGTCGATTTTTCTTTTTGGTAGGATGTACTGAAGGGACTGGCGTAGGGAACTCTCGCGGTTCATTGCAAATGGGCGGTTGCATTGCACGATCGATAAAGTGCATGGGATTGTGGAGACGACCAGACCGTCGATCAAGACGGCACAATATGAGAAAGTGGTCAAGCAGGGGGATGTACTGTTGAATTCCCTGCAGAGACTCAGTAAAGTACTGTACTGATCACTGGCTGGCATTAGTGTGGACTTTCCTTGCGTAATCGTAAACTGATCTGGGGTTGTCGGTTCACATTATTATCTGACCATTTTGGACGTCGAGGGATGTGCCATTATCCAATGAAATAGCAATCCGAGGCGACCAGCACGCCACATACAGGTTCGGCGACGGGTCCGTCATCGTCACTATCCATTGGACACTCAGCAATCGTGACCCGGAGGAAGACACAGTGTTATTCAAACTACATTCGAGCCTACTCGCTCGAAACTCGACATACTTGGGCCGCGTTCCCAAAGGACCGGGTACAGATGAAGGGGAGTCAGTCGAGTCGAATAACTCGCGAATATCACAGGTGACAGTCCCACCTGGACTTGGCGTACGGGTGGAAGAATTCGTGTCATTACTGGAACATCTATGCCATGATACGTGAGCGTTTTTCAGTGTCTACGTTGCAACAACCATGGCTCGATATCAGGTGTTATATTGACGATTGAACTCCCCCCTTCCTCCTCACAGCCCTCTACCATTGAAGTCTCCAATCATGTCGCTTCGATCCTTCGCGCGACCTCCCGATCACAGCTCGACCTTCCCGGCTTACGCGCTCTCGTACGAAGCTACTTAGAAGCGATGTTTCCAAGTGGTCCTTTACCGATTACGCATCTAGATCATCTCGAGGAGGCATTGGCACTGACGACGGCGTATGACATCAGATGGGTAAGTCCGTCTCCGTCGACTCAACCGTTTTTTTGTACCCGTATTGGGACGGACTAACGTCTGGATCGGTCCCATCGTGTGATCAACAGGTTTCTGTACCGGAGAATAATTGTGCTCGTCCTCAGATCCGGAAGGGCATTTATTACACTCTCATCATGACAACTGACTTTGAAACAGAAATGGGGAGTGCTGGGTTGCAGCTACTAAGCAGTGATGGTCACCAGGGTTGGCAACTCTGGTCCAGACTCACCTAGGGATTGGACTGGCCCAGATGAATTGGTCTCCAAACACATGACCACCTCAAAAGCTATAACACTATGACATGAATCACCTTGC
>JANFAH010000211.1:0-23918 GCA_024663395.1 Pisolithus tinctorius
CTGGATATATACAGTATAAGTTCCTTAACTGATTCGTGCATCTATTCTTAGCACAAGCCAGGTAAAGCCGGCATGGATAGTGGGTCTCTTAGATACATTATTCATGTCACAAAAACTATATCTGAAAGACCAGAGATGCTGCCGAAAACTGGTGCCTAAGGTGAGAAAATTATGTAAATGTGACATACAGACACCAGGTGTGACCAAGAACTGCAGAGCAGCTTCAGAATTTATTGGGTGATATTAGATTTAACATACAGACCAGAAGCAAGTGCAGATATACTCACAAGAGACTTGGTTAAAACAATTGTTATGCTAGTGAGATATCCCTCACCTGGTTATTATGCCCATTGCTAGGCAGGGTGGGACCAGGTCAGCAATCAGCAAGGTATCTGGACCATCCTGGCAATTCTCACCTGTGATGTAGAGAACCATCTGATCTACCACACATGAAATTCTTGTGAGACAGGGCCAGCATCAGACAAAGTAATTCACATCCTTTCCTTCGATCACCTACTGATGAAAGCCCAACTCACTCACCTTCAAGTAATAACTCATTGACACCATGATGGTCATGTCAGCACATGCCATGATGAATAGCATGGATATGATAAACCATTTCCATAGCCAAAGTGACAATCCGTTGGTCATGATTGTGGAAATGCTAGCTGCCAGGGTGAATACAAACTGAATCATGACAAGAAAGGAACAGAAGAGGATGGGAGCTTTCTTGTGCATAAAGCTGTATAGTCTAAACACAAAAAAGGCCTGCTGCACACAATGCAAGTTTAATCTGTGGGTTTTGATTCATGACTGGATGGTCTACCTGTGTACAGAATGCGATAGGTCTGTTGAACACTGCACTAATAGCAGTGGTTATTGCAACACTGAATACTTGTGGGCACTGAGCATAGTTGATCATCACTGCCTGCCACATGCCCAGGAGGAGGAATGCCAAGTGTATGATTTGGAAGGTCCTTTGAGCTTGGTCAGATGGGTGCTGGGTAACAGCATGAATAGTATTCCATACATCTCAAATGTGACCTTGAGCCCATGGGACAAAGAGCAAGTCAGTGGAACTTGAGTCATTAAACAAACTGCATAGGTAACATACCAGAGTCCTGAGTTTCCAGTTGTCTTTTGGAAACAGCTTATAGTACATGTAGGTCTGCACCAGTGCACATCCACATAGGATGCCAGAAAGCACAAGCGCAACAAGTAAGGTGCCATTCACCCTGCAAATGCGAAGTCCAAGTTTTCGACTTCAGCTTTGGTTAAGAGGTCCACATGATGTGAACTGTCATGTGCATCCACCTGAGGTATGAACCATTGTCACCTGGTTACTATGATCATCAAATGTCTGGCTCATCTGTGGGATCAACCCACTCATTGTGCTCGCACGGCCTTACAATCAATCCTCTAGACCTGTGGAACCCCCTGCCTCCCCCCAGGACTTGCAAGAAAGCTGCGGTATGGACAACAGAGGAGGAAGGTGCATTATTGGATTTCTTGGCCTCTCATCTTTCACAGGCTGGTGATGGGAACTTTAAGAAGGCTATGTGGAACACTGCAGCAGCCCACATGGCTCATAATTATCCACTGGGTCCAGATAACAGCAATAAGACAGCTGAATCGTGTGAGTGGAAGTTCAAGGCAGTAAGTCATCGTATCATTCTTTTTTTTTGCCTTGCTAACAATTATCCAGCTTAAAAAATCCTACTACACTGTCACCGATCTTAAATTGGTGGCCTCTGGCTTTGCTTACAATGACGAGCACAGTGCGATGATCTCACTGGACAATGCCAATCTTTGGGATTGGTATGTAAAGGTAATGTAGTTTTTTTCTTGTTGGATCATCCACTAACATCTAGTCAGGCACACAAAGATGCAAAGCCATTTTGCAATTCCAGGTTCCCCCACTTCGCCAGTGTAGAGCTCCTTCTCCCCTCACATGGCCGAGGTCAGTTTATCTACCAGCCACATGCCACTACCGTGCCTTGTACAACCACAACCTCAGCCTTCAATACTCCTGCCTCTACCGCACCCCCCACCACTTTGACCATTCCTACCCCCCCTCCCTCTCTCTCCCTCCTCGACATGATGCATGCTCTCAACACTCACCATCATGAGGACATGCAGTCCATGGATCCAAACTCCATCCCCCCTTCCACACCATCAAGTTTTTTGTCACATGTGTCAGCCAGGTCATCATCGTCATCAGCCGTCACCAGCATCAGTCATGGAAAAAGGAAAGCCAAGTCTGTTGTGATGTCTGAAGGTGGATTGAAGTGCTCTCGGCCCCCATTGGCCAAAGCACTGTGAGTCAAAGTGTGGAATGCTGGTGAAAACCAAACAAATCCAACACAAAAGACAAATAAGAGCGAGTGGTGGTTTGCCTCTGCAGAACCTGGAGGGCAGAGAAACCTAAAGTGGGGGGAGTTTCAATGGCAGGTGCTCCTAGTGCAAGTCATCGATGAGTTACACAGGAGTAGATGAATGGATGATGACTGAGGAGGGGATGCTGAACAGAGTGAAGGTGTTCAGCTGAAAGTACTTGGGGGTAATGGACTTTGATAGAATATGCTCCTTGCACAAGTCAATGACGAGTTATGCAGGAGTGGGGGGGATGACTAAGACTGCTGACTAAGAGGAAGCTTCAGATGATGAAGGATGGCAGATAGACTCTTCTGAATGAGCCTCAACTACCAAGTATACAAATGATGACAGATAGACCCCTTTGTGGAGCCTCAACTGTTGACAATGAGATATGCTGAGCTGAGCTGAACTGACTGCTGGATTGCTTCTGATTGCTTCCTGGTAGCTAAGTACATGGGGGTTTATATACTGTGGGGGGAGCATAGCTTGTGACAAACAAGGCACAAACACCTGGTAAGTAATGAGTAAGGACTAAGTAATCATGATGAGTAAGCGAGAAATGAAAAGTAAGCAAGCAAAGAAGATTGGTAAGTATTGGCAATGAACGAGTCAAGGGTAGTCAAAATATCACAAAATGAGTCAAATAGACACTGATATCACATAGGGGGTGGCAATGCAAGTTAGATCTTGGCAGAGACATCTCTAGACCCAAAGACAGCATGACAGATGGATGGTGTTTCCAGACAGGGAAGTATTAATTCCAGAATTGAAGGGCATGAGTCAGGTGTCAAAGGGGGCTAGGGCATTGGGGGTCTGTGGGGCAATGAGAGCATATGTGATCACATCTCCCACCCTTTTGTCCTCTCAGCGAAGTTAACAAAAACTTCATGAACGGGGCTCTGATGGAGGAGGAGGAGAAGGGGGGACATCTTCTGCTGGATCCTGCAGTAAGAAGGCAAGATGCATGTCATACTCATCATGAATGCAATCAGAGAGGCTGGAGGACAGTAGATTATACTTCAGCTGTCGCAATGCAGGAAGAATGATGGACAAGACTGGAATAAAGAGGGTGCAGGGAGCAGGGAGGAATGATCCATATGCTTCATCAACTGGGGAGACTGAAACAACCACGTAAGACCTTTCTAACCAAGTGACAGACCTGAGGCAACCAAAGAATGTCCTTCTGGAAGTCATACTGACAAGGAGAACATGCTGACCAAGCTGCATGGGATGAGATGGGGCTGACAACAATGGGATGAACCAGGGGGCTTCAGGATGGAAGCTGGTGGGAATGCCTGGCAGATATACATAGCCACTGTCTCTGGCAAATGAGACAAGCGAGATGATCAACAAAAAGGTGGCCATGATTGATGGACCTAGCAAAATGAGCGTCTGATGGATGGAGTGCTGTAGAAATGTGCAGGGTGCAAGGATCCTCTCCAAATTTGGAAGGAAGAATCGTGGGGCTGAGCACTTTAAGCAAGTGTGGGAACAGAGTTGATATCTTTGGAAATGGTGGAGATACAATGAAAACTGGAATGCCATACACAGGCACTAAAAACCTTTAATGTGCACTTAACTTGCTTCCTCTTTTCTCTTTAGCACTGATGACTCGTTCTTGTGCGAAGGATGACTGTTAATGTCTGACAGTCTTTCTATGCATGAGGCCTTTAGTCTTCATCTGCATGCTTGGGCATTGTGCACAACTCGTCAACAAGTTAGGCAGAGTCAGCTGTAACCATGTCCACAACACCTTTGGTGTGTGACAGTGCACGCTGAAGAAGATCGCAGTTTGTTCATCACTGCCATCACCTCCAGGCTCGATAATTTCACGTACACGATCGCTGCCCCATTGCCCCCACCACCCACTACCAATCCCCTCATCGACACTGCCATGGACTACATCAACAGCATGCTGCAGCTCTTGACAGATGATCAGATTGACATCGGCAACTACTTCCTCAGCGCGACCCCGGATGAAGTGAATATTTTCCTCAAGCATCAGGAGCTGGCAAAGCAGATTTGGGTGCAGCATTGGCTGATGAAGTACTGGGATGGGCAGAGATAGGTGTTTGTCTTGTTTTTGTTTTTTACAATATACAAATGTACCCCCCCTGCATATCCATATCCTTTCAAGTCCCCCCCCCCCCCCCCCCCCCTTTATACAAACATGTACATAATAAAATGTACATGACTATGACTAGCTTCCTATTGACAATGGAAGTTATTTTTCTACATGAGTGTGAAACAATTGTAAGAACATATACTTGCACCATGAAATCTGAATGTTCAGGCTCAGAGAAGGCCCCTAATTGTAAGCTGGTGCTGATAGTCAATCCACATCTCCTCTGCAATGTTGTCACACCTATTATCAGCCCTTCTCCTCTCTGCAGCATCTGCTGGTCCATCACCAAGGCTTCCAATACCATCATCCTCTCCTATGTCCATGGCAAGTTCAGGGTCAAAGAACTCTTCTGGATCATAGCACCATATGAAATTGTGGAGGGCACAGAGAGCAGCAGGTACTTGAGTTTGGGTGTGGATGCTATATTCAGGGGGAATTTGAAGAATCCTCCACCTGTGTTTTATAACACCAAATATCTGTTCAATGGCATTTCTAAGTCCAGCATGGTGAAGGTTGAATAACTCCTCTCGGTTTTGAGGTCTATAGAATAGAAGTTACAGGTACACTGAGCAGGATGGAATAGCAACTTACCTTAATCCAGCCTGGCACTATTCTTTCAGATGGTAACGAACACCTCGATAGGGAACCAGAAGTGCATCACAGGTCCCAAACCCTGCATCTGCAAGAAGGTACTTCCCAGGTGGCATGTGCAAGTCATTCCTGTGTGCATCATGCCACATGGTTGCATCTGCAGTTGACCCATCAAAGCCAGTGAGGGCATATGTGAAGAAGAAGTCAAAATCACAGATGAAGAGACAGTTTTGAGATAGGTAGCCCTTCCAGTTCCTCATGTAAGGCTGGTCCTCAGCAGCAGTGAATGCTTGAATATGAGTGCCATCAACTGCACCAATACAATCCTGGAAAAATCAGAAGCATGGGTCACTAGTAATCATAGTTGATATGGGAGTGTTGTTGGTGGGGAATTGCACTTGGGATGCATAGAATTGTCCCCCAGAAAAGAAAGCCAACATTGCTTTGAAATATCTAAAAAATTGTGAGAAAAATATCAGACAGTCCAATGAACTCCCTACCTAGTGATGGTCCCTGGTGAGTGTTGGAACCTCTCAGCAACATGCCGGGATGACAACCCAGTAACACAGGTGTAGAGGAATATCCCAAGTTGTTCCTCCACAGAAATTCCATTGCGAGAAGGCACAAAACCATGATGGGTGAGCACCTGCATCAGGTGATCAAAAACCCCATGGCTGACACCAAGGCAAGTCCATATCCTGTCTGGATGACCATTCAGGAGCTCTAGCATCCACCCCTCACCAGTCAGGATTGAGGTATGGTAGGGGATTGGTTCTGAGTCAGAATGAAAAAGGAGGTCATAGAGGCATAGCACCTGGATCATCACTGCTACTACAAGTGCAGCAAGATGGCAACAACGATGGTGCTGGAGCTGCTGTGCTTCAAGATCCATAGCAGAGTTGTTTGATCTGTTATCACAATGTTATCTATTGAACTACAAGTTGTGTTGTTGTCTTATATAATCATCACATGACTACATTACTGAAGCAGAAGCCCGAAACTTGGACTTTGCATTCGCACGGGCGTGCACAGCTTATATAATCATCATGTGACTACATTGCCGAAGTCGAAGTCGAAGTTTTCGACTTCAACTTTGGAGGGTGAACAGCGCCTAAAGGTCTTCTCAAAGGAAGAGTCGGAAAGGATGCTGCTCCGTAAACCATGGGATCATGCCATCAACCTCAAAGAAACCTTTGCTCCCAAGCGCAGTTGTCTCATCCCGCTCTCTGTAGAGGAACAGAAAGAGGTATCAGACTTCCTTGAGGACCAGCTGCGTAAAGGATACATCCGCCCCTCGAAGTCACCACAAACCTCGCCGGTGTTCTTTGTACCAAAGAAGGATGGAAAGAAGCGCATGGTTCAGGACTACTGCTACCTCAACGAGCACATGGTCAAAAATGCGTACCCTCTCCCCCTCATCTCCCAGCTCATGGACAAACTCAAGGGCTGTAAGCTCTTCACCAAGATGGATCTCTGATGGGGGTACAATAATGTTCGTGTCAAGGAAGGAGACAAATGGAAGGCTGCCTTCATCACCCATAAAGGGGCTTACAAACCACTGGTCATGTACTTTGGCCTCTGCAACTCACCATCTACCTTCCAAAACATGATGAACGACATCTTCAGTGACATGGAGGATGTCCTCATGGTCTATATTGACGATCTAATGATCTTCATGAAGACAGATGATGAGAAGGAACATGACAGGATTGTCCTGGAGGTGTTGAGGAGGTTAGAGGAGAATGACCTCTTTGTCAAACCAGAGAAGTGCTTCTTCAAGCAGAAGCAGGTAGAGTTCCTGGGCATGGTGGTTGGAACTGAGGGGGTCAGCATGGACAAGAGCAAGGTCAAGGCCATAATTGAGTGGCCAGTTCCTACAAAGGTCTGCTCGGTACAAGCCTTCTTGGGCTTGGCGAACTTTTACCGCCATTTCATCAAGGACTTCGTACAGATCACTCATCCACTCAATGACCTCACAAGAAAGGACCAACTCTGGACTTGGGGTCCCCGAGAACAACAGGCCTTCGATGCTTTAAAAGTCGCCTTCACCACCGCTCCTGTCCTCGCTTTCCTGGATCAAGATAGAGAATTCTGCTTAGAAACAGATGCCTTGGACTTTGCCACTGGAGCTGTGCTCTCTGTAAAATGTGATGACAATCTCTGGCAACCTGTCACCTTCTGCTCCCATTCCATGTCCCCTCCCAAGCGAAACTACCAGGTCTTTGATAAAGAGATGCTGGCCATAATCCACGCTCTAGAAACATGGTGGCACTATCTCGAGGCCACCCCTTATCAGTTTGAAGTCTGGACAGACCACTCAAATCTCCAGTACTTCATGAAGGCACAGAATCTGGATCATTGCCAGGCACAATGGGCCCAGTACCTTTCCAGGTTCAACTATAGGTTGGTGTACAAGCCCGGTTCTTCAATGGCTAAAGCAGATGCCCTTTCGCAAAGAGAGGATCATGAACCTGAGAAGGGGTTGGATAACCAGGGGGTCACATTGCTTGACCCTTCTAGGGTGGCAACTACCTTGATGATAGGAGAAGATGTTGATCTTGTCGCCGCTCTGAAGTCCACCTCCTCGGTGACACCATGACCAGAGGGGTCCATACTCAAAGAAGGACTGTACGTTTGCCAGGGAAAGGTCTACGTCCCACCCACTGTCAGGGTTCACTGCCTTGAGAAACACCACGGCACTCCACTTGCAGGACATCCAGGCTGGAAGAAAATGTTGGAGCTTGTTTCCCGAAATTATGTCTGGCCTGGAATGACCAGTTCTGTCAGAGAATACGTCTCCTCCTGCCATCGTTGTCAAATGGCTAAAAGCTCTAGGACTCCTCCAGCAGGGAAACTCCTTCCAAACCCCATCCCAGAGCATCCTTGGACTGACATCTCAGTTGACTTCATGGAGCTACCAGAGGCACAAGGCTTCGATAACGTCATGGTGGTGGTGGATAGGTTCTCAAAAGAGGTGGTCTTTGCTCCTACCGTCAAGGAGGTGACCTCACTGCAAACAGCTGAGCTCTTCCATGACCATGTGTGGACTCAACATGGGCTGCCTTCCTCTGTTATCTCTGATCACAGTCCCCAGTTTGCCAGTGCGTTCACTACTGAGCTCTGCAAAATGCTTGGGGTCAAACCCAAACTCTCCACTGCCTTTCACCCCCAAACAGATGGTCAAATGGAACGTCTCAACCAGGATCTGCAGCAGTATCTCTGCCTCTTTGTCAATGACTGACAAGACTCTTGGCCTTCTTGGCTCAAGGTTGCCCAGTTCTCCTACAATAACAAGCGACAGGAGTCCACTGGCAGGAGTCCCTTCTCGGTTACTCGCTCTTATGTCCCCAGGATGGGTGTAGAGCCCTTCCTTTCCAAGGCAGAGGCTGCTACAGACCACGCCATTGACCTTGCTAAGGTTCTAGAGGACACAAAGAAAGCCTTGGATAAGGCTGCAGATTGGATGAAGGTGTCTGCAGACGCGTCTCGCTCTGACGCTCCCTCCTACTCAGTTGGTGACATGGTTTGGCTGGAGACCTCCCACATCTCTCTCTCTGGCTGCCCTTCCAGGAAACTCACAGAACAGTGGATCAGCCCCTACAAGGTTGTTTCACTCAAACCCAATGCAGTAGAGTTGAAACTTCCCAAAACACTCAAAATCCACCTGATCATTAACGTTTCTCGGGTTAAGCCATACAGAGGGCCTTTGGAAGGACAGACTGTCACTTGCCCTGGCCCAGTGGTGGGACACGAAGGAGATGAAGAGTTTGAGGTGGACTATGTTGCTGACTCTCGTCTAAAAAGGGGAAAGCTTGAGTACCTCGTCCATTGGAAGGGGTATCATGACAAGGATCGCACCTGGGAACCTGAGTCCGCCTTAAAGTCTGCCACTGGTGCTGTCAGAGACTTCCACCATCGCAACCCTTCTGCCCCTCACAAACTCTGTGGCATGGATTCCTCCCTCTTCCCCTCCCTCTTCCGACCCCTAGAGAACTTTACCGACACCATCCCCACCTTCAATCGCCTGGAAGTCGATTTCTAAGGAGGGGATAGTGTTACGATACGTACTCTTTTCTTTTCATCTTATCTTGTCTCTTGATCTCAGCCCGGTTTCTGGCCTAGGCCTCGCCTCACCTTTACCATACCTCCCCCTTCTAGTACATTCTGCTCCACTGTGATATCATCATGACATCACTATGATGTCATGGACCTCATGTATGCCTCGCTGATACCTCATGTACTATAATATAAGTACTGTTGCTCAATCACCCAACTAGCTCTAAGCTAGTTCATTTGGGTCTACAAGTCCTAAATCCACCTGCTTCTAACCATTTCCTCTTCTTTCTTCTTACTCTTCTCTGTTGGTTCTTGGTGCAAGCCTACAACAAACCCTGTTGTTTAGGTCTTGTCACACGAAGAGCTCCACTATTGCAAGCTCACTGATGTAATCAAGGCTGCCTTTGTGGAGACAGCTGCCAAAGAATATAATGCAACCCCTTACAAATTATTTTGGCAAGCAGATGACAACACCATCCCAGAATGAGTCTTTGGCGAGGTCTACACAGCTGACATCATGCTCCAAGAACACAAAACAATTAAGGCACAGCCCTGAGATTGTAGCCTCAAAACTGTAGTCACTGCAATTATGCTTTGGTCAGACTTGACCCACCTTGCAAATTTTGGGCATGCAGCACTCTGGCCAATCTATCTTTACCTGGGAAACCAATCAAAATATGTTTGTGCCAAACCAAACTCCTTCGCTGCCCATCATGTTGCCTATATTCCAAAGGTGACGAGTACAAATATATAAATGATGTAATGTGCCTGACACCCGATCCCACAGTTGTCTGACAAGATTCAAGATTTCTATTGCAAGGTCTATGGTACCAGCACTACTGCTCCCATGCTCACCCATTGTAAGTGTGAGCTGATGCAGGCCATATGGGCATTCCTTATTGATGACAAGTTCCTCCACACATATGAACACGGTATGATAATTGAGTTTCCTGATGGAGTAGTATGCAGGGTCTTTCCATGGCTTTTGACATATGCAGCTGATTATCCTGAAAAGTACATGTACTGATCACCTACACATGCCACTACCAATAACATGTTTACAGAATTCTACTTGCTTCTATGAAGTATTTGGGGAAATACCTGTGTCCCCGCTGTCTTGTTGGGAAGGAAAATATTTCGAAACTAGGGTCAAAGAGAGATCGTCAGGTCCACAGAAAAAAGGAGCGAGTGGATAATGAGCCCTGGCCATTTTCTATTGAACATGCACGCAAAGCTATATTTGAATCTGGTCATAGCATCATTGCGGCTGTTGTCGAGAACATTCTTGGTGCGCTGTCCCTAGTTCCTACACGGGCATGTACAAATTTTACCTCATTTGTCATACTTGCTGACACACTGCTAGAATGCATTCTCCAAAAAGTTATCATGGTTCATGTTCAACTTCTACTGCATGTTTGTGCCCGACTTCATGCATGAATTTGAGCTTGGAGCATGGAAAGCGACTTTAATCCACTTGATATGGATCCTATTTGAAGCAGGCAACAACAAAATTCAGGAATTCAATACATGGTAAATCAGCTTTCGTCTTCAAGACTCAAATGCTGACAATCTACAGCTTCCATTTGGTGCCAAGCTTTGGGAGGGACACGATCCGTAAGTTCAACAGTAACATGTCAGATCTCTCAAGACTGGCTGCACGAGATTTCGAGGACATCTTACAAGTGAGTACCTCATCTGTCTACTTGCAAACACACAATTTTTACACAGTACACAAGTGCATCATTCCTGTGTTTGAAGGCTTACTCCCCAAACCATATAATTCTATTGTTCTCGATCTACTATTCAAACTTGTGACATGGCATGCTTTTGGCAAACTCTGCATGCACACTGAAACAACACTGTTCCATTTTGACAACAGTACTACTCGCCTTGGTATCACCCTCCAGAAATTCTCTGACAATTGCTGTGTGGCCTACAAAACCTACGACCTCCCTTGTGAAACAGCTGCACATGCCCATCATCAAGGCTCAAAGGTGGCTAGAGCACAAGGAGGATCCAAGGCAGCAGCAGGCTCTACTGCCATGACCAAGGGAGCTGGGAGCTGCAAGCAGTGTACGTTCAACATGGGTACATACAAGCTACATGCCCTGGGTGACTACGTGGCTTCTATTTGGCTCTTTGGAACGACTGATGACTACTCTACACAAGTGGTAAGTTAAAAAAACCTTTTTTTAAACATGCATTCTCATAATTTCAGGGTGAACTCGAGCATCGCCATGTCAAGCACTTCTACTCCAGAACCAACAAGATTGCCTTTGCCCATGGCATTGCGAAGCACCAACAATGCGAGCATCTTTTGCAACAGATGCAACAGGCTGCACCCGACTTCACTGATAATGAACCACTTCCAAAGTGGTCACCAGAAGTTCACTACCAGATGGCACAGAGCAAAAAAAACTACACTGACATAACAAGGTTTGTATCTGCAAACAAGAATGATCCTGCAGTGAGAGTAAGTTGTGATCTAATCTGCTTTCGAAAACTGCTACTGATGGCTATTGACTAGGATTTTGTCAGACACATGAAGAACCACATCCTGGGCTGCCTGCTAGCTGATATATCAGACAACAGCGAGGGCAAAGAATTTACAGTCGCTCAATGAAATCGCCTGATCATCATCAAAAACTGTCTCTATAAACACAAGTTACTACGCATGAATTATACAACATATGACCTTCGCTGTATGCAGGATTCAGTCAACCCCTGCACCCACCCTGACATTATGGTCCTTTCGAATGAGGATGAAGATAACCCCCACCCCTATTGGTACGCATGTATAATTGGTATCTTCCATGTTGAGATCCAGTATAATGGACCTGAGCTCAACGATCATTCACTCAAATGCATTGACTTGCTGTGGGTGTGATGGTTCGCTCATGATCGGCATTTCAAGTCAGGCTGGGCCTCTCATCATCTGCCCCGTGTCAGGTTCTATCCTGAAGATGATCTTGACAACCACATAGTGTAGTCACACTTAGTCACAACACATGGGCAGCCTGTGCGCCAAAACACCAACACTTATATAGACCCCGAGATGGGCCCACCTAAATAGATCAGCTGGTACATGTGGACAGGCCTGAGGGACTAAAGTGAGAGCAACATATGTACAGGCCCGTAAGTGCATTACCATAACATATGGGAGGGCCCATGGTGGATAAGGATGTTGAAACATTTAGACAGGCCCGTGACCAATTAAGTATACTGAGCTGCTGTAAGACATGGACGGGCCTGTCCTAGTAGGTTACACCCCTGTTGCAACATCAAGGCAGGCCTGCCTATCATAACATGGAGAGTGTCAAAGTCGGACAACACCCCTGGCTCCTTCTTAGGGCGGAGTTGGAGCGGGTTGGGCTGCGGAGTACAGCGGTCAAAGTCTGAAGCAAATCCGACCACTGGGTGACGAGATATTCAACAAACAGTGAGCGGAGGGGTATGAAGGAAAGTCTCGGAGGCTGAGGTCGGAGTCAGAGCTGGAGATCAGAGGTTGGAGGTCAGATGAGAGGGCATTGGGTTCAGCTAGTGCACTGCCCCCTTGCGCGAGCTCAGCCCTCATATTTCAGAGGTGGAGCAGACTCAGAGGAAGTGGAGACGAAACTCCAGAGGGGACTGAGAGGGAGTCGAAGGTGGGGACTTTATTCGATATTCGTACTGATTACATCAGAGTACTACGTGGCCTTATATACGATGTAGGTCAAGGGTGGTGCAGTACGGAATGTAAACCAATAAGTGTATAGTGGGTTAGAGTCCTTCCAACACAAGGGATAGATGGTAGGGATGACAGGGACCATAACTGAGACAAGGAAACTACTACAACATGGAAGAGAGGGTAAATACTGAAGGAGTGGAAGAATGGAGAAAACTGACATGAGGGCAGAACCCTATCTAGAATGCAGGGCCACAAGTCTGACAGCCCACGTGACCAACCTTAGGGCGGAGTTCAGCGGAGTTGGTCAGAACATGGACAGGGGACCTCGGAGAGGTGTGGAGATGTGTCGGGAGGGTCGGAGGAGTGCAGGAACACGTCGGAGGAGGGCGGAGAAGTGCGGGAACATGTCGGAAGAGGGTGGAGAAGCGTGGGAACATGTTGGAGGAGGGTGGAGTAGGTGTTAGGGGCTTATGCTGGTGTCATGGTCATGACAGAGAGGGTCACAACATAAGGGCGGGCCTGTCTATGATTAGAATACAAAGTTGGCAACATATGGATGGTCCCAGGAGTAATATCATTTATGGTGTTGCAACATAAAGATGGGCCTGTCAGTAATGTCATTTCATAATGTCACAACATATGAATGGGCCTGTCAACAGTAAGATGTACTGCTGTTGAAACATAAAGACGGGCCCATCACTAGTATCATTTAATAGAGCCACAATGTAAGGTCAGGCCCATCAGTAGTATTTATGCAACATATGGATGGGCCCATCCACAGTAAGATGTACCTCTGACGAAACATAAAGACAGGCCTGTCAGTAATCTCATGTATAGCATCGCAACATATGGATGGGCCCTTCAGTAGTATTATTTATATTGTCACAACATATGGGCGGGCCCGGCCCCAGTAAGATGTACCCTCTCGAAACATAAAGGTGGGCCCATCACTAGTATCATTTAATAGAGTCACAACATATGGGTGGGCCCTTCAGTAGTATTATTTATATTGTCACAGCATATGGACAGGCCCGTCCACAGTAAGATGTATCTCTGATGAAACATAAAGATGGGCCCATCAGTAATCTCATGTATAGCATCATAACATATGGATGGGCCCTTCAGTAGTATTATTTATATCATCACAACATATGGGCGGGCCTGGCTCCAGTAAGATGTACCCTCTCCAAACATAAAGGCAGGCCCATCACTAATATCATTTAATAGAGTCACAACATATGGATGGGCCCTGCAGTAGTATTATTTATATTGTCACAGCATATGGACAGGCCCATCACTAGTATCATTGAATAGAGTCACAACATATGGATGGGCCCATCAGTAATCTCATGTATAGCCTCACAACATATGGATGGGCCCTTCAGTAGTATCATGTATATTGTTACAACAAATGGATGGGCCAGGCCCCAGTAAGATGTACCCTGTCAAAACATAAAGATGGGCCCATCACTAATATCATTTAATAGAGTCACAACATATGGACAGGCCCTTCAGTAGTATTATTTATATCATCACAACATAAAGATGGGCCTGTCACTAGTATCATTTAATAGAGTCACAAGATATGGATGGGCCCTTCAGTAATATTATTTATATTGTCACAAGATATGGACAGGCCTGTCAGTAGTCTCATGTATAGCATCGCAACATATGGACGGGCCCTTCAGTAGTACCACGTATATCGTCACAACAAATGGACAGGCCAGGCCCCAGTAAGATGTACCCTGTCAAAACATAAAGATGGGCCCGTCACAAATATCATTTAATAGAGTCACAACATATGGACAGGCCCTTCAGTAGTATTATTTATATTGTCACAGCATATGGATGGGCCTGTCCACAGTAAGATGTACCCCTGATGCAACATAAAGATGGGCCTTCAGTAGTATCATGTATATCGTCACAACAAATGGACGGGCCCATCTAGCCAGATGCACCCCTGTCACAACATAAGGACAAGTCCATGTATGGTATTCTTAGGCAGCAGAAAGTGAGATCCAAGCTATCTACATAAGGATGGCCCATGTAAGGCATTCTCAGGCAGCAGAAAGGGAGATCAAAGGGATCTACATAAGGACGGGCCCATCCATGGTATTCTCAGGCAGCAGATAAGGGAAAACAAAAACATAAGGCAGGCCAATCCATCGTATCATAGATAGCTCACTGCAAATGGATGGGCCTATCCATATTGGGTTATCCCCCTGTCACAATATAAGACAGGCCCAGGAAGACAAGAAATGAAGAAAGTGGAACCTCTCACACTATGAAGTATCTGAATTTCCCATTATAAATTGTGTTTCATGTTGGATGATTTGCCTATTCAGTTGGAATCTCAGGCACTGGTCTATGTAGCTGTGAGCCAGGACTCCACCATTGGAGCAGACAGGAAACATACAAAACAAATGGCAATGCTATTCAGAACAATGCATAATATTTTTATCTGAGTCTCTGCTTCATATATGCATTCAGGTTTATGGACTTGTACCAGTATTGCCATCATGCCATGGGAATCATTCATAGGCAGGATAAAAATGCGACATCCGCATATCTCATTGTCTGTCTTTAACCTCTGACTCTTCCTCTCTCCAATCACCATCACCACTCTCACTGTTGAATTACCCCATCGTCTCATCATCAGAAACATGTCGTCATCGTCATTGTCTCACAAGCTCTTCAAGAAATCACCTGAGCTCAATGCTGTGGCCAACTGCATTCTTCAAATTTACTTCAAGGACATCGCAGAAAGCAGCAAGCTGGGAAAGGCAGACAAGATTGCGAAGTGGAGAGGTGCCATCAAGGCAATAAACGATGAACTAGTGCGTCATAGCCTCATCACACTTTTTCACTAACTGATGTATTCAGGATGCTGTACATGACCTCATCGCTAGGATGGATGAGATTCTGATGACCCTCATCAGCATCAACACATTCTTAAAGTGGCATGAAGACCTCGGCTCGATCGACCACCCATGGCCTGAGTGGAAGACCGCCCTAGCCCCTTCCAAAACTGACGTCACCAACCACAAGTGGCTCAACATCATCAAGCATTGATACGATTACCACCAGTTGGGCCTCCCTATGCCCTGTGTGGTGCCAACACCAACACCACCCACTCAAGAGACTGAAATGCCTATGAGCAACAAAGGAAAATGGAAAGCGACTGAGGTGGAGGTGGAGCAAATGATAGCGGAGGGCTTGCACAGGATGGAGGTGGACAATGAGGGTGAAGATGAGGCGCCAGAGAAGGAGGACAATGAGGAAGAACCAGTACGAGGCAGGCAGAAGTGCCAAGCTGCCACAAAAATAATGACCCATCGATCCAGACATCAATCCTGCTCTATGAAGGCAACAGCGGAAACCATCGATGAAGATGACGTTCCTGCTCAAGGCCAATCGAAACACAAGCCTCATCCACCATCGGATGGACTATATGGTCGCGCTGCCTTAGCTTTCAGAAGGACACCTTCCCCTGACCCCCATTCCTGCAAGTCGTGCCACAGACGCAAGGTCCGATGCTACAGGAACCCCGGGAAGTCCTGCTTCCCGTGTGATGGTCACAAGATTCGATGCAGCCATGCCATAGGTGGCATTACCGCTCCAACTTGACAGAATCCATCATGAACCAGGGGGAAAAAGCAAGCTCGAAGTCTGTCCCCGACGATGGAGGCCCAAGAATCCCAAAGCCCAAAGGAATGTCCCCAAAAGCGACACATTTCGATGGCTTCCAAAGCCACTGATGCTGGGGTTGGGCCCTCCAACCAGGGAAAGATGATCCCCGAGGGGTCTTCACTCAGTACGTTTCCAATTTCATGTATTTACCGCTGACTCAAATTTTATTCAGAGATTCGTATTCCTGCATTCAAATGCAGGGATTCCTGCCCAATCCCAGGTGCTGTATGAGCAGATTGGATCATCGAGGTTGGCCCATCCATTGTGCAGGGGGTAGAGGAATCTACGGTAGCAGGTACGTTTAATCACTCCACATCTATGCTAAGTATTGTCATTAACCCTTGTATTCAAAGCAGAAACCCACCCATCGACAACAGCAGCACCCGTCCAACCCACAACCGCTGCAACTCCCAGCGCACTGTCACCTGTCTGTGCCCCAATCGCCAATATTTTGCAAACATCCAACACAATCAAACAGCGAATCACAGATTTGGAACGTCAACTCTGCGATGCTGAGGCCCACCGCCAATACTATGGGGATTGAATGTACAATTTCCAAATACAACAGGACGAGACCATGCAAACACTGGACAGGATGGCATGTGAGCTGGAGGCTCTGCGTATTTGGGTGTATGGATGAGCATTGGGTGATGACCTCATTGATCTCTTTGGGCCTCTGGCAGATGAGACAAGGGTGGATAGGACAGCAGGGTGAATGAGGCTGTCTATAATTTTACTCCTCTGTGGTATATACAATGTCTTTTTATATTTCGCATTTTAATTGACCACTGCAGCCGCATCATATACTCAACATTTACTTAGAGTGAGAAAAAGACAATGGCTAGACAGCCAACAGAATTGCGAAGGATAATCTCATTCTACTAAAACAACTGCTGATGTATCCCAATAGGCAGAAGCTTAGCGAATGCATGGCTTTGCGATATAGCATAGTTAACATGAAATTTAAAAAATGAGATAGCGGGATGGTCTCATTCTGCTCAAACCGGAGTCGATGGAGCCTGATAGATGGAACCCAAATGTGCGGGCTATGCTATTTACAGCGTTCACTTGGGATTTACAAAACACAATAACAGCTAATAATAGGATAACAATGCAAAGAAAGATATCAGCCTGCAAAAACAGCATTCTGTGGATCCTGATAGGCACATCTGAGTCTGCTAATACAGCTGCTGATGAATCCCAATAGATGGACACCTGGCAAACAAGCAGCTATGCTATTTACAGCATTCACTTGGGAGTTACAAAACAAGATAATGGCTAATAATAGGATAACAATGCAAAGGAAGATGTCAGCCTGCAAAAACAGCATTCCATGGATCCTGATAGACAGAACCCTTCCAAATGAGCAGCCTGTGCAATATGCAAGGTTGATTATGGACTGTCTCGACCTGCTAACATGGCATTCGATGGATCCTGATAGATGGAACCCTTCAAAGTGAGTGGACTGTGTGAGATGCAAGGCTGAGAGCAATTGGTCATCGGATGTAAATGCAAAGCAATATTCTCATTGCGCTAACGTAGGATCCAAGGTATGCCCACAGGTGGGATATGTGCAAACAAGCGGAGTGTGAGATTTGCAAGGTTCAATTCAGGGAAAAAGTTGCATTCTGCTATTGCTGGAGCCAATGTATTTTGATAGGTGGAAGCTTGGCAAATGAGTGGATAAATATGCCTCAGCAGATGGAAATACAACCAAGGGCATTCAGCCAGTCACTAGTGCCCAATTCACCCTCTGCAGTGAGCAATAAATATTCTGTTTCCCAACAATGGTTTGTTGCCATTCATCTCAGCCTGCAGATGCATGAGCCTTTCCAGACAGATGATAGACATACTCATGTCATACCAGACATATCCACAATGGAAATAAAACATGTGAAAGGTGAATGAATGGGCTAGCTTGCCACTTGACATCTCCTGCGAAGTACCTGCTGACCCGCCCATCAGCTACAGGGTGGAATGCAAGGGCAGGGGACAGAAACTGCAGGTTCACATTGAGCTAACATATAACTACAAATCTTTCTCCAGGACAAACTGAATATCAGTTGCATTCATGGCCTGCCATTTGTGTTCAGCATGCTTGGCCAACCATGAATACATCGTCCTCTGCCTTGCTGCATAACACCACACCCCAGGAGCTCCAATAGTGCTGCTTCCCATCTGTATCTTATGCCATTCTTTTTCTCGAAATCTGAAGAAACTTATAGCCCATTGAAATTCTGATATTACGAGCTCTTCCTCTTCTTCCCAACGATCTTTGATGGATTTTGCTCACAGCCAATGAATGTGATAAACTAATTGAAGAAAGTTCATCAACCTTAAAGCACTGTTGAACAGTAAGGTCAACATACATTCAGACATCCAACTCTTTGATTCTGTGTCCCGCAGGACATCAATTGACCAAAACAATGGAAGATGGGTTCCACGGTGCTCCTGTGCATTTTGGGAGAAGGCCACTGTCTGCACAGCCAGGTCTTCTTTATGAAGCTCTTGATAATGTCCTAAGATATCTGCACCTGTGCCAAGTGCAACCATGGCATCTCTGCATCGATTATAAATCACAGCCTGTTTTTTTACTGAGACATTGATAGTGTGGATCATATCCCAGGCCCGAGTTTTCATAGAATAGCTCTTAGCTGTGTGCACCACCCCCCGAAAGACAGCTGCCTTGTCTGCCAACATAAGATGGAGGCCATGTAGCGCATCATTAGCTTGACCTGTGCGAAGCTTCAGCTCCATTTCTGCAAGATTTTGAAGCCCTCGAGCTTGACATGCGTCAATGCCAAGAGTGGATGGAAGCAGCAATTTATCCTGTGGTCCTGCCAGGGTTCCATCTGAGGCAGGCAACTCATCCCCCACATCGTCCAGCCAACCATCATCCGAAGCATAATTCTGCTTGGAATTTGCATCAAGAAATGCAGTTGGCTGTATGGATTCACTGGTGAAGTGTTGGAGCCTGCTTCAAGGTGCAGCTTCAAGTAAATTGTGGCATCTGTGATAAAACCTGATTGTTCAGATGAAATGTGATCAGCATGGCATGCCATCGCCAATTTTTTCAATTCCGATGCCCATTCCCCGACGTCCTTTCTGTCCATGTGAAGTGAGGTTATGGCCTCTTCTAAGCATAAACCGCACGCTAGCCAACTAGCCGCTCCATGTAGGCTTCTGCTGGGTCTTGGTTCCTCCAATAACGCTAGTTCAATGGCATGCACTGTTGGTGCTTCTCATGATATGTAAGTATTTTGCATTTATCCAAAAAGGTGGATGCCATACCCACCCTTAATTGAACTTCGAAGATGTCCATGGCAGATGGGTCGTCGACACGATCTTGCAGTGCATGAATCTCTTGCATTTGCCAGCTGTCTTGCTGCTCTGCAGTCAAGGCTTCATCTAGCTTTATATATGCCTGCCTCACCAATGGCACTGCTGCTCAAGCCACTTTGAGCTTCTGCGATAGGCTATCCGCTTAATCTTGGATGTCAGAGAGTGTGCTGCAAGTGGATCCTCAGACTAACCAATCCAAATCATCTGCATGAAGTTGGAATCATTCATCTGGAAATCCAGCAGTTCTTGGTGATGTGGTGAGGTCATCCTGTGTGCAGATGTGGATGCCATGTTAAGGATGGACCACAATGTTTCAATGATTTCTCTGTCTACCCATCCAGCCCCCTTGATGAACAGCAGGGCATACCGTGCATAACATTCCTTCTTGTGCTCATGCACATGCCATATGCTGATTCCAGGGATAATCTGAAGCGACGATGGGATATCAATCAATTCACTTCGACCCACACGCTTCCACAGATTCATCATGTAGGAGCAGTTAATGTCATAGAAGCAAACCACTTGTTTGATCCCTTCCATATTGTATCCCAACACATTTGCCAAAGAGTAGTCCATGTTCAACTGTCTGCAGCACCATCAGCAGGTGTCAAAATTGATGATTCAACCTCATACCTTTCTCCTTTCTGGAAGTCAACAACACAATGCAGATAAAAGCATCTGTGCCATGCGCATGCAGTTGCCCCAATTCCAGTCGCATGAAGCTTTCCCTGGGCTGTGTTTGCCTGACTGATAGCTCTGTGGTTGTTGCAGGTGGATTTCTGTGCCTGAGCTCAGATCATGTTTTGCACAGGTTGAATGAATTCATACCTCTGTGATATGTGGAGTGGCCTTCAAGTAGTCCACGTAGTGTGGATTGGTCACCATATAACCTAGTCCATCCATCAACCGCACTTGATCTTTGGATTTCTGCTCATGCATGTGTTCCACTTTAAAGTTTCCATCCATTACTACCGTGCAGGTGAACTGCCAGCTGGAGAAGGTCAGCATATGAGGATTGCATTATTGGAGCCACTTACTGGTCCAAATCCTCATTAGTATCAACATTTATTCCAGGCTGGGGGGATGCTGCGCAAAATAATGCCAGTCTGCCTTTCTCTGTTGACCTGGTTGTCCTGCAGAATCCATCCCATTTAAGTAGCTTGAGGTATTGCCATTTCCACGCAACCCATAGAAGCTCACAGTATCTATCCTGATTGACCCTTCAGATATTCCAACACTTGGAACCAAAATACCAAATCTTACTGAACAAGGTGTGGAAACACACTGGATGTGATCCGACACAACTTGCTGTAATAGTTCATACTGGACATTCCACATTCCAGGTTGTCCCTCAGGAAGTCATCCAGAACCGTGAATGTGAATGCGGTGCTTGGCTTCTTGAACATTGAGGGAAATAGTTTGGCTCTGAGTAACTGTATGTATTGGGCTTCTGCATTCTTGCATTCACACCAATTCACTACAATGAAATGAACACCTGTAACATCCACAATGTGAGATATCTTGACCCCGCTGGAGGACAGAGGTGCTTTGGGTTTTCTTCGATATCTTCCACATCTTCCCACTCTTGATCATCCATGGCAGAGGTTCACCTGCTGCTTGCTGGGCTTGTGCGATCGCATGGGGACAGGGTGCTCCACCATGTCCCAGGTGCAACTGAACGCCAGTCTGTGGGTCTTGATGTGAATGTAATTCTGGGCAACTAACTGATCTCTCACCATATGGAGGGCAGATTCCTTGTAGAAGTCCCCTGTCCACTGTTGGATCCTGTGGAAAGGCAGGCTCTCATGACTCTTCCAGCAACATTCTGTGCAGAATAGGGGCTGATGCAAGCAATCTGGACATCTGTACACCCCATCATTGCCACACCAGGTGCAGTTCCTTGGCTCTGGGGAGGCTTCCAGCTCCAGGAGTATCTTCAAGAACTCCCCCTTCTGTGGAACCATTCGTGGATGTAATCATTCTGCGTCTGACACACCATATGAAGTCCGCTTTCAGGTTGGCGAACTGCTGCATACCTTTTTCTGCAGTAACATCAGCTGCTGGACCAGTGGGCTCATGCTTTCATGTCTGTTGAAGGCTGAATCTGCCCATGCATCAAAGTACTTGTGGGAGCGAGACCTTGAATGCTTGGATGGCGAGGATCAGGGAGAATGGACAGGGGTTGTTGGATCTGGCTGTTTGATCATGACTTCTACCAATCACAATCTATATCTACCTCCAGTTCTCCGAGTCTTGACTTCCAGCTGCTTCACCCGATGGCCCAGGGTAGGACCAATCATTCTCATGCCCTTTTGAGTGCTTCCCTTGGCCATCTGGAGGTTGCTGGTTTGACAGTATGAGGTCAGTTGTTAGAAATGCTACCGCTAGTGCAAGTCGCTTTATCATTTAGCTCTATTGACATTGGTACCTTAACACATGTCAGGGCATAAATACAAATGCAACTACACTGGCCTCGTGCAATGCATGGCACTGCCTTCTTATTACTGCTCAATCCCTGCCTGCACATTCCCTTCCTACTGCAACATTACCTGGGTGCTTTGCCTGGATTATGATGGTGAATTTGGATGCTATATTAGCTGATGAAGGTGAAACAAGGTGTTTGGTATCAATATAAGTATGGATATGATTGGGCAAGCCAACTGACAGCCCAGATGCAAACTGGGAGCTAATCCACCTTTGGGTGGGATCCTGTCAAAGAGATCAGCCTGATTGGATATTTCAGTCGCTTCACGGAGCTCCCATCAAAGATATCAGCCTGATTGGATATTTCGGTTGCTTCATGGAGGTCTGAACGAATTCCTTTGCATGACCACACTAGTACTGAAATGCATTGAGACCAAACAAGGGCACGAAAAACTTAGTAGCCAACCATCTATTATACACCATTATACATCATACCACATCATACTCCATGGAGTCCCAGTACAAATCAGACACCTGGGATCAGACGGAAAGAGATGATGCTGATGGTGAGTGAGATATAGAACCATCAGATGTGGGGGAAAGGGAGGAAGAAATGTTTGAAGTGGAAGAGTTGGAGATCCTTGGGCACCAATGCCAGGAATGGAGGCAAGCAGGGAAGAAGAAGCCTGCAGTTCTGCTATCCATATGGGAGGAGATGCAGGGATTGGACAGGAACAAAGAGTTGAGAGGGAGCAAAGTCCAGACCAAGTGCAAGGTACACTATAAAAGTTCTGATTCAGATGCTCACAATTCAAAGCACCCTTGTAGCTAATACAAGATTGGTTGAAAAAGCCCCTCCATTCAAAGAAGCCCCAAATTACCCTTAGATCCAGTTACAAATACTCTGTGTGGGCAGTGGTCCACGAATTGTACCAAGAGCAAATACAGGAGAAGCTTGCAAAAATGAAAGGAGAAGAAGGCGATACCCATGGAAGCAAGCAGATCCAACAGTATCAGAATGCATTGATGGCTTTTATTCAGGATGACCTGATGGAGGAACAATTGGCTGTGGCTGAAGATATAGTGGAAAGGTGGAATGGGCAGGAAGGCCCTGTGCCAGAGACAAAAGCAAGGTGCGATTTTATGAGGTCAACTTCCCAGTCTTCAATTTATCCTGGTTCCCAGGAATGCAGCCAAGTATGGGTACAAGTATGTCCGAAACTTTGTGATGGAGATGTGGAGATATTGCGGAATGCGCATGGTGTGTATGGCTGGGTGGAAAAATGAGGAGGGAAACTATACAGGCATGCATGTGAGTCCACCATATTCTCCTCTAGGCCTAGGTAAGACTCATGCAATGACAGTATGGACTTCAATAATGAAATCACGGATGGGATCCCCTTCAATGATGTCCGCACACTGGAAGGAAGCTGGGTGAGAGTACCTTGGGGAAACATTTGAGGAACCAGGAACACTGCCTGAGCATGATGGCGAGTCAAGTCCTGAACGTGCTCGGAAAAAGACAGCAGCCAAAGCAACAAGGACAGGCAAGGTTGACTCTGTGAAATTGGTGAAAAATGCAGATGGAGAGATTTGGATAGGAGAAATCGTGGGCCTTAGCCGGGACCAACTACAAAAAACGGTTCG
>JANFAH010000212.1:0-22670 GCA_024663395.1 Pisolithus tinctorius
AATCAACATCCATGGCGTAGGGGTCTCGGTATGGAAGCTTTGGAGATGAAGAGGATTTTGATCCGTGCAATCCTTGTTCTTGCTTCCAGAGATAGGAGCAGTCTTGGAAGGTTGCCTTTCTGGAAAAGACCTTGAGTGTGGCCATTGCTGCACATGTGGCTGTCGCTTGCCAGATCCAATCCTCTACAGTGTCGGGCTTGGGCCCCGACATGAGGATCCACTTGTTAACCTCCTTGTTGAGTCCCTTTCCAAAAAACACTGCAGCAGTTGTGTCGCGGGTGGAAATTTGGGCTTTGTTGAGGCAGTTGCAGAAATCTGCAATATACTCGTCAAGGGAGCAGTCCCCTTGACGGATGGCCGAGAGGTAGATTAATGCAGTAGCTTTGGCATCTCCTACTTGGAAGGTTTCTTTTAATTTCACGACAAACTCATCCCAACCATCGAAGATCTTGAGATCCCCAAGAGCAGTTGTGTTCTCATTGACGTAGGCTTCGGCGAAGGCATGGGCCAAGCCACTTCCCATATAGGAGAGGGTAAATGCGATCTTGGACTGATCCTCGTAGTAGACATGGTCGTTGGTCACAAGGTAGAGTTTGACACTGCTTAACCAGGCCGAAAAGTCCTGGTGCGCTCCATTGTAAGAGAAGGGTTTATTCAGGCCAATTTCTTTCAGTCCTCCTCCCTTAGAGTCATGTTCCTTTCCTTTCTCCTCGGAACCTTGGGAGGGGCCTTTAGGCCTTACCACATCTCTGCCAAAGAGCGACTTGTAGAATTTGGCAGCCATTTTGGGGGTGACCCTAGTCTGGCTGGCAAAGGGGTCCTGGATGTTTAGTCCAGAGGCTTGGTGGGCAAGTTCTTCTGCCATTTGGTTGGCTGAAGTAGTAGGTAGGTAGATATCTGTGGATGACGAAGGTGTGGGGTCTGCTGGTCTGGCTGTCCCAATCTGAGTTTCGATGTCCAGGCTTGAAGGCCTCAGTTCGTGATAAGAGGTAAAGTTTACTGGTGAGGTCGATTCTGCCGCTTGCCCAAGTTGGGGTCTTACTGGCGGGTCTTCAAGACCTATACGAGGGTTTGGTGTTTGCACCGAAGGGTGTCAAATAAGTGGCCTCGCTTGGAGGACTTCCTTTCCTTTATGAGATGGTATGGGGGGTTTGAATGAAGAGGCTGCTGATGGAGGCCTCTTACTTCCTTCTTCTTGGCAGTGCGAAGACACGTTGATGAAGTGGAAGGTTAGTGCCGAAGGTTAGGGGCTAGCTCACTGATATTAAACCAGTGGTTCCTGTGGGAGTGGTGGGAGGTGGTCGTTCTGCAGGCTATTTTGCCTAGCAAGGATTCCAGACCACAGGTATCCGAAGGTAGTCCGGGCTTTGATGTGTCTGGGTGATTCGAAATCTTCTGTTATGCCAATGATTCGTATCACGTCACAAATCAAGTGCAATGTAGCACAAGCATGTGACTGCGCGAGAAGTGATGCATAATTTAACTTCACTAGCGGCAGGACACTAGTCTTGGCCAACTGAAGTCATACTGGCAAGTCCTTGTTGGTACAATGCACAGAGCTAAGGGTGGTTGCAAAGTAGATTTCGAATGAGGGACTGGTATGATACATGCAGGTTTATATATGTATGTACAGTACCGTAGGTCAAACATTTGAACACAAGTGCAAACACTCACCCGAGCCCGAAAGCAGAGGGCGCAAGGGCAAATGACTGCAGATGGAGCACGACAGGGGTGAGCAAGCACAGGGAAGGGGGATTAACCATGTATATGAGTCGTAGGTGGAGCGTTCACCCAGGGTGAATGTGTCATGTGACCGCGTGGATCAGGGCCACTAGCGGATCACAGATGGAAGGGGAGTGGACGTAATATCCGGTTATAGTACAACGCGGGGTAGACAGGGGTCTACCAAAGGAGGAAAGGGATGACATAAGAGAAATGTACAGAACGCAAGTCCAACTGCGTAGACAGTGGCTTGCAGAGTGGCAGAACATCCCAGGAGCGGGATGAGGCATGAACGGGCTACATAAGTGTCTGCAAGAGGGAACAATGTGAGTGCAGTGTAACACCAACAACATTTTCAATTGCAGCTGATGACAGGAACTACGAGCTCCTGAAACTAAAGCATGGGGATGTCAAGCTTGACAAGACTGTCATAGATGGCATGTTCATGAAATACCTTTGAGGCGAGGAACTCTCCCTCACCATTAGTGAGCACAATGCTTACTTCAAGATCCACCTAAAAAACTGTAAGGGATGGCAGAGAAAGTTAGATAAGGGGATGAGGGAAGCTGACCTACAAAGTTCGTCTTTATATCCATTTGTGCATATCCCATTTTATCTGATCTCCTTTTGTTGGTACTTACCAGGCAATCACTACAAGATTTATCCATGCCTGGATATGGCCAAGGCATGTGACACCCTCCTGCACCTTGTGTCCTGGATGAAATGGGTCAAACTTGTCCATCTCAGCCAGCTGATGACTGAAGAGGATTTCCTTTTCCCCACAATTGGCATAAATGGCATGCTGCAACTGGGTGAGCCACTTTCCCATGACACAATCCAAAAATGGATCAATGAGGCAGTGGTGGGGTCTGGAATTCCCAGAACATTCACAATGCATTGCTACCATCACAGTGGAATGCAATACTGCTTCATGTTCACACCAGTGGGGCAGCGATGGACCCTTGTGTGGGTCCAGTGGTGGGGGGGATGGGCTGAAGGTGAGCATGTGAGTACTTCGTCCTCCTTCCTATCTGGGTGTGTAGTAAAGTCAACTGACTCCTTGCCTTTCACTCCACATGACTACACAGCATGACACACTGATGCACTACCTCCTCAATGAGTTGAATTGCTACAAAAACAACCACAGTGATGTGCTGCAACCAGTCCCACACAAAGGTGATCATTCACTCACAGGCAAAGCTGTGCTCATCTGGCCAGCATCCACTGAGGTACTCAACATGGCACATGCATCGATAACAGCTGACATTGCAGCACTACACATGACTGTGAAGGAAGTGAAGGAAACCTTGTGCTCACTTTCAGTAGATGTAAGGGAGATTCACCAACAGCTCAGTGACATGAGCAACCTGGTCGTAAAGGCCCTAACCTCAGCCTCCGCATATTCAGCCCCTTCTGGACCTGTGCTGTGCCAGAGTACTACTGGCAGTAATGCTCAAGCAATGCCAATAACAGGTGAGCCTCATTGATTCTGTGATTTCTACTGCACCAACTGACCAGCCACATGAATCAGCCTACCAACATTCACCTGCACAGACCACAACATTGTTGCCCCCAGTGATCCAGTCCACTTCCATGCCAACAGTGGGTGAGTCTCATTCATTCTATGACTTCCATCACACCAACTGACCAGCCACATGGATCAGCCCACTGGTATTCACTTGCACAGACTGCAGCTTTGTTGCCCCCAGCAATCCAGTCCACTTCCATGCCAGCAGCCCAGCCGTACCTACCTATGCTCAATTTACAACTGACTCAAATGCAGTTCAGGATGCCATGAGTTGTCCAACTGTCAGATCTTTTGCTCTCAATGTCCCTCCTCTCACAGATCAGACCCCAGAGGACCAAGGCCTGTGCCTCTACCTCCCTTCTGGGAGTTGTCATCCTGGACATGCCCATTTTGTGTCCCAATGGGACACAGACCACAAAGTCAGACTCTTGGAGGGACATAGTATGCCACTGGACAGAGGGGGAGCCATGGCTTGACCTGCATATTCTGCTCAAGGACTGGCCTTATCACTACTACAATGGGAAGAGCAGCTGTCAATTCAACATGAAGTACTCTCAGTGACATGTCATTGCAATGGAATTCCTTGACAAGTAAGTCAGCTTGTCACACTTCTACCACTCACCCAAGTCCCTCTGACATGTAGAAATATCTGTAGGCTACCTCAGTAGTGAACAAACTACTGATATATTAGATATACCTGTAGGCTACTACAGGATGTCAGTATTGTAGAATACTTGTCGTATGAATGGACTTACCCTCAGTAGTGAACAAACTACTGAGGGAATACTAGTAGGAAACACTACAAGTATGTGCGCTATTTCAGCTTATGTAAGCAGCCAAAACATCGCACAGTGGTCAAGTACCACAGGGGCACTTTATGTTCCAACATGACATGGTCCCCAGATTCCAGGGGGACAAGGAAACCTTCCTCAAGATTTATGGAAGTGCCATTGGTCAAGGACACACAAAACTCCTCAAAGTGATCTTGGCCACCCACAAACTGTTATGCTCGTGACAAGTGACTTTGTCAAATGGACTAGGCATGACGGTCATGAGGAGGATCTATGGGCTGAACTTGTCATAACCCCTATGGCTCTGCTTGTTATGGATGAGTACTGACAAAGGTTCATTCTACTGGCAAGATCTTCTTGAGATCACGACAGAGAGCAAACAAGGTACGAGTCTGAGATGATAGCTGAGTTGCAAGAAATCGAAAAACTGGGGATACAGTGTACAGTACATCTACTTAAATACCCTTCAAGGGTTTGTACCATACACACATCCACAGTTAGATACAAACAAGTAAACGATGAAATTCCCAGTGTCAATAATGGGGAACTAGAAGGAGGCAACGGCCAAACTGACTGCAGATGCAGTCCGCAGCAAGGGGCCTTGACACCGGAACTAAGTTCTAAACATCCAGGCAATATAAACAAGTCAGAAACAAGACATGGATCAGCAAGTAGTAAAAATGAAATATGTGTCCATCAGCTGTGGGTGCAGCTGTGAGTCAGTGTGACTACAGCGCATGCAGCATCAGTTGGTATTGGAAATACCACCACTGCTGGTGATCTGAAGGCTCTGCAAGCTTCCAGACCAAGGACAACCACAGCAAGGACAAGTGATGTGATGAGGCATGTGACACACATGACTTGGTGGTTTAGGGGCATACAACAAAAAAGGAAGGGATGGCAAAGTGGTCGTAACACAAACAGTATTGTGGAGCTGGGGAGTGCCATCGTTGCCTCACAAGTGAAGAAGTCTGTGATGATTCTTCTTCGGGCATCAGCAAGCAGCACTGATGCATATCACACCAAGGCTGTCATTCCACCATTGCCATCCTGTTCTTTTTTTTCTTTTGTTTTCTTTCTCTTAATACATCTATCAACCACTTGTCAATACTATCACCCCAGCATCACCCAAGCTTGTGATGTACTATGTCACTAGTCGCATACTTGTACATGTGCAGTAGCATACTTGTCATATGTTGTCGCAAAAATGTTTAGGGTCATGCCAATGATGACAAATTGTAATAAGCATTATGAAACCCCTCTCCTGCTTAATAATGATCATTGTAATGTTCTGGCAATGCAACCGAGATATGATAATGCAATGAGTTCCATTATCTTCAGGGTAAGATTGCCATAAGATCATCACAGCGGCATTGCAACGTGGTGGCTTGCGCTGCATGTTGTTGGTACATACTTCCTCACGATCCCCTGCCCTTTTTCCTGAACCACTGCAATCCCTTCGTCTTCAGCGTTTCGGAAATGGCCCCCGTTCGTCACGCAAAATATAACTATTCGGAAAAAACACTTTCAAAAACATCCAAATGCCAGATCTGCGGAAAACTATTCAAACCTCAGGGCATCAAGAGCCATGCGACACACTGTGCGGCTCGTCAAACAAGGGAAATACAATGAATAGACGCTACTAAGGAATATGAGAGGGACAAGGAGCAAGGTGTGTCTAGTTTTCATATGCTTTGTTTGTGATTCTCACTGTGTATTGACATTCTCAGCTGAGGAATTGAGGGTAGCGTTGGTCACATCTGCATACTTGACAGTGCGCACACACATCACGCAGGCAGGCCCTTCTCAAGTAACCTGCATGCTTAATGAAGATAACGATGGATTGCCAAGTATGTTTCAATTTCAACCTATGCTACACCTGCACTTAAGGCCGTTTCTTTACAGCTCCCAACATTTCTCACTCGGGACACATGGATTTTGTTGATCAGGATGTGTGGGAGCCTCATGGAGATCCCGCTGCACAAAGTGGTGAGTGCATGAATTCAGTGCTACCTGGTTTCCGAGTGCGCCATACTAAGTACATACGTGCTTGATATGAATAGATCAATCAAATGTCTCCATGGCAAGTAATGGCAGTGACCGAACACCATCCCCTGAACAGCCACCTGCTGACTTCAAGACTGAGTTCCATCCCCGCAGCAATACCCCATCGCTTTTCCAGTCGCAAGAAGAATTCAGTCAGCATGCTGCTGCTACGATGGCCCCCAATCCACACCCATGGCGCCCATTTATCAAGGAGGGCGACTACTTGTTTGCTGAAATAGCATTGCAAGCGGGCCTCAACGCGTTGCAGATCAATGGGCTGCTTTCCCTCATTTCACGCATCGTCCAAGGAAAGGCAAATGTTACCTTGCAGAACGATGTTGACCTTCAATGTGCATGGGACAGGGCGGCCATGCAGGTGACACCGGTAAGTTCTTTCTCTTCATACACCGTGAGCTTCTGTGCATTCATCCACAAGCTTCTACTCTAGTTTACATGACACAACGTGACTGCACCTTATAAAGGAGAGAACTTAACATTCCCAGTTTATGCACGTTCATTATGGGAGTGGGCTCTTGATCTCTTATCGAACCCCCTCCTTGCACCTCACTTCGTCTGGGATGCCCAACGGGTCTTCCGACATAATGGCCATGAGTACAAGAGATTCTACTCAGAACCATGGACTGGTGATCGCTGGTGGGACATTCAAGTATGTTGTAATGACCTGTACACTCTGTATATACTGTGTTTAACTTGTGCTTGCTTCTAGTCTTGTTTACCTCAGGTTGAAAATGCGGCCCCATTTGCTTTTATCCTCTATGCCGACTGAACACATCTAAGTTCCCACAGAACTGTCAAAGGTTATCCTGTCGTAGCTCATTGTGGAAATCTGCCCACGAACATCAGAAATGGAGAATGCTTTGGTGGCAGATGTGTCGTCGGCTGGTTACCTATTGTAAGTTACTGAGTGCAGTCTTCAGCATCCTTGCTCATGTATATTATGCAAGGTTCCCGAGTCCGCCAAAGAAGAGGGGAAGACTGGCTACACCAATTACAAATGCGTTATTTGGCATGAAGCATCCCTTTGTATCATTGATAGACTCGCCGAACTCTCAAAGCTAGGATACAAATATGAGTGCTATGACAAGATCACTCGGTGGCTCTTTCCCTTGATTCTTATCTTATCCGCTGACTATGAAGAACAGTAAGTCGAGGGCACTACAAGTGCGCATTAGACATACTAATAACTATGTTGACATTAGATGCATGATGAGCCTAATTCAAGGCACGAAGAGTAAACGCCCATGCCCAGTTTGTTTGGTTCCTCTTGAGGAGTTATCCCACCTTGCCAAATCATTTCCAACGCATACCATAAGACAGGCAAAAGAAGCCCTCACCATCTATCAGGAAAAGAAGTCAGCCGGTGAACCGATCCTCAAAGCCCTCAGGCTTCGGCTGGTTGCGGTGAGTTTTGTATTTATTGATGACTCTTACCAACCACGTAACCAAATCGCAAGAACGTTTTCTGGAAGGTTGAGAACTCGGAGCCAGAGGAAGCTGTGAGCTTCGACCGCCTCCATGCTCTGCATGACGGTCTCTTTGGGCACCACTCACTCGAAGAACTCGAGATTCTCTTAAGCAAATTACCGCGTAAATATGCAGCGCAACTTGAGGAGCAGTACGTATTACCCTCTATTTACTTCGCTAAGACATCCTAATCCTAAATTGAATGCAGGCTTGCAGCATTTCCAAGCTGGCGAGGTTTGGCGCACTTCAATGGCATCCTACATGTAAGCTATGCTGATGGGAACAAACTCCGAGATCTCGCACAGGTGAGATTCTTCTTTTGACTTCCCGGCATAAGCTAACAAACTCACAAGCAAACCTTCTACGCCACTTTGAATATTCTCACAAACGATGTAAGCCGTGAAGGCTACCAGCTCCTATGGATGCTCCGTAGCTACTTGGAATTGGACAGTCTCATTGGGCTGGACGTGCACACTGACAGGACCCTTGAATTGATAGAGAGGGAGCAGTTGGTTTTCAGGAGTGAGCTAAAGGTGCATGATATTTCCTTGCCGTTAGAGTTGACTGTTGATCCCCCGCTCTGACCTAGGAGTATGTCTCCCGAGTGGCTAATGGTGAGCTAGCAGAACACCTCAAGACGGACTGGAATTTTCCAAAGGTCCATCTTTGGAAACATGTTGTGCGGGATATTCGGAATAAAGGAGCAGCCCGTAACTACAGCACTCAGCCCAACGAGAAAATGCACAGCTCACTTAAAGATGCCTATCAGGACCGCTCAAATGGTAAGGACGTTGCCGTTCAGGTGCGTCCAGCTTCTGCTCTCCTCATTTCATTCGGTCCCGCTGACCTGAAGTTACATAGGTCCTTCGTGTCGACCACCACTGCCTAGCCATGAAACTAATTAGGAACCGGGTGGATGCTGAAGCCAATCGTACACAGCAAGATCACAATGACGATGATATTGACGATGGGGGTGATGAGGATGCCCTCATGAGTTTCAGCGAGCATGTTAAGCTCGGTTCACCATGGTCACCGAAGAGCATTCAATCCATCATTCATGATCATGCTTCACAGCAAGAATTCCAAGGTTTCCATCAGAAGTTTACTCGGTTCATTAATCAGTGCCTGCCTATTTACCTCAATCGCGACCAGAATTCTTGGAAAAACATCTCGTTTGCCGAAACGTTCCAGGTATGTTTTGCCATGTTGCATAGTAGTCATTACCCCATCTTACAACGACCTACGCATGTAGTTGCAGGAGCATGCTTACCTCAAGGTCAATTACGAGTCAAGGATGGACTGGTGGCAAGCTACTGACTACCTACGATGCAACCCTTCGTTCCACGGCAAGCCTCGTTATAACACTGTCCTCTTTCAGCTTTCACATAGTGAGATTGCTTTTGCTCGTTTGGTATTCATGTTTTCATGCAACATTCCTGACTTTGGCACCTATCAATTTGCTCTCGTTCGCCCCTATACAGCCAACATCAATGCAGCTCGCAGCTCCTTTGACAACACCTTCAGGCTTGTGCATGTTAAAGCATGTCCCCACACAGCGTCGATATTCATCCCCATCCGGTCCATCGTCAGGGGAGCGTTGCTGTACCCTGACCCCAAATATAAAGACAAATATTTTGTGGTGGAGCACATCGATGGAGACATGTTTTGTCGCGTCAACGAGTGGAACGGGCGTCATCAAGACCAGGAGTAAGGAAATGTTATGTCGTACTTTAGATAGCTGCTCTCTTTTCCTCATACCAATGCTCTGTGCTAGCATATTCTGAATCTCTCACTGGATCTCTAGCAATGATATGGTTTATCCCTCAAATCATTGTCGCAATGTTTGAGTTACAAATTCCGACCTCTTGAGTCATAATATTGCATGTTTACTGACGTCATGATGTCAACCCAATAACATCAAAGTGGCGGCGGCGGGGCCTTACAGACACGTTCGAATGGTGAGTCTGCTCTGATCGCCATTCCGATTGGTTCTCCTGGCTGCCATTCTAACTTGGTACGCTCTACCGGTAGGTAACAGTGAGGTAAGATACCTCAACGATGTTGCACCAGCGTAAACGGTTAGTCAATTTCATTTCCGTCTTTTGCCTCATTGAACACCCTTCAAAAGGATCTGCTCGGCTCCAACGTGTAGTATGAGGACCTCACCCCCGATTTGTTACACGTTGGTCACAGAACATCAGCTGCAACCTCGACTAGGTCTGTTTTACCACTTTCCAGTGATGTCCAAGGATTTTACTCTAGATATCGACGCTGTGGGCCATGATAGCCTTGACGAGAATACCGATACTGATGAGGATGTCCCGCATGCAGCAAACCATGGGGCAGCCAGAGGTGCAGGCACTAGCTTGGACAGGGAACTCGATGAGGTGCGAAGGGTTATGGCTGCCCCTGTGCTGGATGCGAGCCCTGCTGAGTTGCACCAGGTATGCGTTCTGACCTGCCTATGAAACTGAATATTACTGATCTCTGGGGATGATGAATTCTCATCTACCGGTAGTCAAACCGGAATTTCATACGAGAAGGACTTCGAATTCTATATAGAGCTGCTCCGAAAACAAGAGAACAAGAAGTGGGCTTTGGGAATCTTTGAGCACTTTGATAATGCCGTCTTTGGTGCAAACCGACATGATGGATCCCAACAACCACCTCCTGAAGCTGAAGATTCTGTCGAGGTGCCGAGAAGCTGGGAAGATGATATCTTGGCACAACTCGGAGGTGTCGGTGGGACTGCAGAGGTAAACTCGAACCCTCCCACTGTCCCCATCACCAGCCAGTCAGCTACACACCCTTCCATTCTCACCGGCACCATTCAAGCTGAAGACTTCCCTCCTCCTCAGATTCGTATGAACTTGCTCGGCGCCGCCAGCACTGCATGGGGAATGGCACTTCCATCTCTGGTGCTATTCAGCCAAATACAAACCTTAGTATTTCTGTTCTAGAGGCTGGGACCATCTCTCCTTCGCAGTCAGTGATTGTGTCGGCAACCAGTTCAGAACTCTCCCCTTCCCCTCTCCACTCTTTCTCTTGGCAGCTCCCAACCATCTGTTTCGACCCCTCTGAATCCTCCCGACCCCCTTGTTGTCATGCCAGCCTTAGTGAGCGGCCGTTCCTCCAAGGCCACTAAGAAAGGCAAGAAAGCAACCCAAGGACAGGCTAAGGCGACGGAGGAAGGCATCGGGGCTGTTCCAGCAAGGGTTACCCGCGTTACTAGACAAAAGAAATAGTGATACCTCCGCTACGGTGTCACACACCAAAGGTGTTGTGGACATGGTTACAGCTGACTCTGCCTAACTCGTTGACGAGTTGCGCACAATGCCCAAGCATGCAGATGAAGACTAAAGGCCTCATGCGTAGAAAGACTGTTGGACGTGAACAGTCATCCTTCGCACAAGAACGAGTCGTCAGTGCTAAAAGAGAAAAGAGGAAGCGAGTTAAGCGCACATTAAAGGTTGTTAGCGCCCGTGTACGGCATTCCGGTTTTCGTCGTATCTCCACCATTTCCAAAGATATCAACTCCATTCCCATGCTCGCTTAAAGTGCTCAGCCCCACGATTCTTCCTTCCAAATTTGGAGAGGATCCTCACCACCCTGCGCGTTTCTACAGCACTCCATCCATCAGATGCTCATTTCGCTAAGTCCATCAATCATGGCCACCTCTTCGTCGATCATCTCGCTTGTCTCATTTGCCAGAGACAGTGGCTACATATATCTGCCAGGCATTCCCACCAGCTTCTGTCCTGAAGCCCCCTGGTTCATCCTGTCATTGTCAGCCCCATCTCATCCCATGCAGCTTGGTCAGCGTGTTCTCCTTGTCAGTATGACTTCCAGAAGGACGTTCTTGGTCGCCTCAGGTCTGTCACTCGGTTAGAAAGGTCTTATGTGGTCGTTTCAGTCTCCCCGGTTGATGAAGCATATGGATTGTTCCTCCCTGCTCCTTGCACCATCTTTATTCCAGTCTCGTCCATCATTCTTCCCGCATTGCAACAGCTGCAGCATAGTCTACTGTCCTCCAGCCTCCCTGATCACATTCATGACGAGTATGACATGCATCTTGCCTTCTTACTGCAAGATCCAGCAGAAGACGTCCCCCCCTTCTCCTCCTCCTCCATCAGAACCCCATTCATGAAGTTTTTGTTAACTTTGCTGAGAGGATGGAAGGGTGGGAGATGTGATCGCATATGCTCTCAATGCCCCCACAGACCCCCAACGCCCTAGCCCCCTTTGACACCTGACTCATGCCCTTCAATTCTGGAATTAATACTTCCCTATCTGGAAACACTGTCCATCTGTCATGCCATCTTTGGATCTAGAGATGTCTCGCCGAGATCTAACTTGCATCGCCACCCCTAATGTGATATCAGTGCGCTTACTCAGTTTCTGATTCTATTTGACTCATTTTGTGATATTTTGACTATCCTTGACTCATTTATTGCCAATACTTACCAATCTTCTTTGCTTGCTTACTTTTCATTTCTCGCTTTACTCATCATGATTACTCAGTCCTTACTCATTACTTACCAAGTGTTTGTGCCTGTTTGTCACAAGCTGTGCTCCCCCCTCAGTATATAAACCCCCATGTACTTAGCTACCCAACAATCAATCAGAATCAATTCAGAAGCAGGTCCAGCAGGTCAGCCCAGTGCCTATCTCGTTGTCAACAGTTGAGGCTCCACGAAGGGGTCTACCTGTCATCATTCGTATACTTGGTAGTTGAGGCTCATTCGGAAGAGTCTATCTACCACCATTCATTATCTGAAGCTCCATCCACACTTAGTCAGCAAGTCTTGCTTAGTCATCCTCCCACTCCTGCATAACTCGTCATCGACTTGTGCAAGGAGCACATTTCCTTGAAGTCCATTACTTGAAGTACCTTTCGGCTGAACACCTTCACTCTGTTCAGCATCCCCCATCTAATCATCACTCATTCATCTTCTCCTGCATAACTCGTTGACGACTTGTGCCAGGAGCACCTCTCCTTGAAGTTCCCCCCCCACATTCAGGTTTCTGCCCTCCAGGTTCCGTGGAGGCACACCACCACTCGCTCTACATTTGTCTTTTGTGTTGGTTTTGGTTGGTTTTCACCACCTTTCCACACTTTGACTCACAACGGGTCATATAACGTTTCACACATACTGACTATTGTGGTGATACGTAGTTTTTTCAATTGCATGTCCGCTAATCTACCCTGAACACACTGACTAAGTGAGACTCAAGAACGCTAATTAACTGTCTCCGCACAGCACGTTTGAATGGTTCAGATGGACTTGACTCCGCAGTGATCAGTATATGTCAAGCTCATCGATCTTGAGGAGTAGGGATGGTTCAGGTCCGTTCATCATCAGACATGAAAGGCGAGCCTGAGGTAATGTTGACAGAATGGGGTCACTCCGCCCATATTACCTGGTCGACTGGTCACTCAGTTACCATTAGCTGATGGCGTGCAAGTGGGAAGAAAGCCCAGTGCGTTTTGCAAGGACTAGACAATATCTGGGTTCCACCTCCATTGGGCACATTTCCGAAGCCGCAGGGGCCACGCGACTTACCCCACAAACGAAGAACCTGCTGCACCCCAGAGAAGATCGTTATCCGACAACCCTGTCGCTCAAACACTTCATAATGTACAAGACACAATTTATCAGAGACACTCATGCCAAGATGGTCACTCCGGACGATTAGAAGGTTCTGCTTAGCTTGCAACCTCGTTGTCATATCAACTCGACCACTCATAACCTCGGTGAACTCACACCCTCGGATCAGCACTGCAGCCTCTGTTCGTCGCAATGGATCTCGTATCAATGCTAATCAGCTTGTTACTGTCACTGTGTATGTTTTCATCATTACTGTGCTGGGGTTGGTCATCTGACCTACTCAGTATGTGTTCAGCACGTCTGAACTGGCGTCGCATTCATATCAAAACAATCCGAATATCGTTTATATGTTGAATCGAGGAGAGGTCTTTGATTTGACTGCCGTGGCGGTGGTGCATCAGCGTGTCTTCAGCATGGTGTCAACCAAGTCTGTCCTCCAGTATGGGGGCATGGCTTCAGATGCGATTTTCCCTGTGCAGGTACATGAGGTCATGTATCTTAGTGTGGTCTCCTCCGATGTAAAGACATAGGTGAGCACGCTATGTAATGGCGTCTCAGGTTCTGTGAGCCCCTGGGTGACGCTCGACTCCACCAACAACACCGACCCCAATGCTCAGTACCACGACTTCCGTGCTTTTACCAACGACTCTCACCTGGACTGGTATTTCGAGAGCATGACGATCATGCGGTGGTATAATCGCGTTGGGTATGTCAGGTACACGCCTTCGGAGATTAAGGATATGGCCAATAGCGGATCGTCAGTCAGGATCCTCGAGGGTTGATCTATGATTTAACCACGTATCTCAACTATCCGCCTGCTGTCATTACACCTACCGGTACGCAAGCGGGCAGAGGCGTCGACACACAATTCATGAGTTCCACCATTGTCGATCTGTTCAAGATCAACTCTGGGCAGGATTTTACGAAGCAGTTCAAGGATGGTCTTGGACTTGATTCTGCAACGCTCGAAAGCCAGAGGACGTGTCTTCACAATCTATTCTTGATCGGTGCAGTCGACAATCAAAATTCGCCTCTGTCTGTTCTCGCAATATATCTTGCTCGTCCTTTCGGTTCTCATGGTCTCCATCATCGGGTTCAAATTCATTGCGTCAATCAATTTCGGGGCTGTTCGTGCACCCGAGGACCATGATAAGTTCGTGATTTGCCAAGTTCCGTGTTACACTGAAGGCGAGGCGTCACTTCGGCGTACGATCAATTCATTGGCTGTGCTCAAGTATGACGATAAGCGCAAACTGATCTTCATCGGTGCGACGGGAACATTGTCGGATCTGGCAACGATCGCCCGACACCACATATCGTGCTTGATATTCTGGGTGCTGACCCGAACTTGGACCCTGAACCACTCAGTTTTGTATCGATCAGCGAGGGCGCCGGACAGCATAATATGGCCAAAGTGTACTCGGGTCTGTACGAGTGTGCTGGACATGTCGTGCCTTACCTTGTGGTCATCAAGGTCGGGAAGCCGACAGAGGGGTCACGTCCCGGAAATCGTGGTAAGCGTGATTCACAGATGGTGGTCATGCATTTCTTGAACAAGGTATGTGGTTCACGTTTACACGAGTTTTTGGGTGCCAACAGTGGGTTTTTAGGTGCATTACAATATGCCGATGAATCCCCTTGAGCTCGAGATGTATCACCAGATCAAGAACATCATCAGCGTCAACCTGACATTTTATGAGTATCTATTTACCATCGATGCAGATACAACTGCAGAGCCGTACGCACTTAACCGCCTCATTTCTGCGTAAGTCATGTCGTACTGCTTGGTAGGGGAATCGAGGAAACTGACCAGCCATAGAATGATTCACGACAAGAAAGTCCTTGGCGTGTGTGGTGAAACATCCCTTGCCAATGCCAAACAGTCGATTGTGATGATGATGCAGGTGCGTATAGTCCCTGCGATGTCTTTGTTTGGCACGAGGGCTGAGGGTGGTTTGTTAGGTGTACAAGTACTTCATCTCCCATCACATGGCGAAGGTGTTTGAGAGTCTGTTCGGCTCGGTCACTTGCTTGCCCGGTTGTTTCACCTTGTTCCGTCTGCGCACACCAGACACGCACAAGCCCCTGCTCGTCTCCAACCAAATTACCCAAGATTATTCCCAGAACCGTGTCGATACCCTACACATGAAGAACTTACTGCATCTCGGAGAAGATCGTTATTTGACAACCCTATTGCTCAAACACTTCCCAATGTACAAGACGCAATTTATCAGGGACACTCATGCCGAGATGGTTGCTCCGGACAATTGGAAGGTTCTGCTCTCACAATGTCGTCGTTGGATCAACTCGACCATTCATAATCTTGGTGAACTCATGTTCCTGGATCAGCTTTGTTGTTTCTGTTGCTTCTCCATGCGCTTCATTGTCATGATGGATCTCGTATCGACGCTGATTCAGCCTGTCACTGTCACATATGTAGGTTGATTCATTGTCCTTGGAGTGTGATGATGCTTATAAGATTACAGATCGTCTACTTGATCGTGTTGGTCGTTTACAAGCACAATACCATCCCCTTCATCTCCCTTGTCATGATTGCCACCGTGTACGGCATGCAAGCCTTGCTGTTCGTTCTGCGTCGCAAGTGGGACATGGTTGGATGGTTGGTTTTCTATATCTTGGCCATCCCGATTTTCTCATTCATGCTTCCAATCTACTCATTTTGGCATATGGATGATTTCTCATGGGGTGCCATGTGTGTCGTACTGGGAGAATCTGGCAAGAAGATCATCGTTCACGTAGGCGGCTTAATGTTGAATGCATTATGTCGCCGATCACTGTTATTGTGCATTAGGACGAAGGCAAGTTTGATCCTCGCTCTATTCCCCTCAAGACATGGAACAACTATGTGCATCATCCCGCCATTTGTTTTGACAATAAAGGACTGACATCTTGCAGGAAAATGAGTTGTGGGACTGAGAATCCAATCACAGCATCGGCTCTTGGGTACCCCCCACCCAATTCCACAGGAAGGATACGCAGAGTCTTGTACTGCATCCCTGTACAACCACGAAACCTTTTACGAGCCTCATACCCAATCACCCGCTCCCTCGCAGTTTTGCGTACTCCTAGCTGGTATGCAATCTGGTCGCAATACTCCTCTGTCGACGGTGATGTCGTATATGTGTCCTTGAGCGAAGCCGGAATACTACCTCAACAGACGTTCTCAAGACCCCCCACAACTTATATGACACATGAGATGGACTTTGGAGCTGTGGCGCCAAGCGATGTTGACCTGGAGCATGCCATTCAGAATATATTTGCGAACTGCAGACCCAAATGCCATCACGAAACACGAGATTCTAAATTATTCGACGTCATCTGAATCTGGGGGCAGCAGTTTGGGATGGATTTATGTTCGAACACCACATTATGGTACTTGGGAGTTCATTGTGCAATCAATACTGTCCAATGTGGCAAGGACCTGCTCAACATTTAATTTGCAGTGCAACATAGTAGACCTTTGGACGTGATTATGCCGATGATATTATATTATTATATTACCATCTTTGATGATTACTATAATAAGACGCCAGTCTATGTTAGGATTCTTTTCCGTTAATTTTAATTTTAATACTCTTGGTCTGCAACCATGACCATGCCCGTTCACCACAGCCATGCTCGTCCACGATGACCATGCCTGTTCACCACGACCATGCCCGTTCGCCACAGGAATCGTACCCCTCCCGTGGTCCGCATACGTTCCGCTGCCTTTGTATTCCATCCCTCCCGATACTCCAGGGGCATCTCCGGTTTACTCTATGCCAGAATCCATCTCCTCAGCTTCCTCTGCTGCCCCCCTACCATGCACTAAGATATGACCATTGTTGCCATCGACAATGACCCTACCAATTCGTTACTTGTTCTCCCAAGTCCCACTGCTAGGTAAGTTCCATGTCACTAAGGATGTGTTGAGGATGCTGAGATCCCCAGCAACAGCAACCAATCTGCTTGCTCTTCTCCGTCGTCGACCCCACCGGAATCCATTAATAGACATCTTTGTCTATATTCCCATGTCAGTCCACCAGCACACTGCACTCCCGGGTCACTGAACTCTATTTTATGCAGATGCTGCCATTCCCCCCCCACATGTACCCCATCGCCTCCTCACGCGCAACACCATCCTGAGGTCCATGCCTGCTGTATTCCACCTCTGGTACCTAGATGCCCCACGACCTCCTGCCCCCTCTATGCCCTCACCTTGCCTGTCCATGCCTGGTGTTTCTCTCCCGAACCATTGCAGTGTGCTGATAGCCCTCGAGGCTTAGTAGTGGGTAGGTGGCTTTCTCAATCGACCACAGTCAATTCCGTCTAACCATTGTTGGGCATAGAAGTATTGTCATTTGCGACCTCAGTGTTTGCTGTGCACCATTGCTAGTACATTATTTTGTACATGTAGTGTGTTAATCCCATAGTTAATTGAATCCGTGGTTCTCGATAATAGCAAAAATAGGAACCCGAAAAATAAAATGAAAACATGAAGATTATAATGGGTGGCGAAGCATGGTCATGCATGGTAATGGTGTCTGCGGTATTGTATGTACTTGGCGTGCTGTTGTGTACTCAACAATGGTATCACGTGCTTAATCATGCATGTCAATGACATCACCATCAGGCACCATAGCCATGACATTACCAGACATGGTCATAACACCCCCAAGCATTATATTGTTGACCCCCTGGATGACAAAGCCATTGTCAATTAGATCTCCCCCCATGGCAGCCCATTGTCATGCCCGAAGCGAAAACACCCATTACAATTATGTACAATGGCATGTAATGGTACCTAGATTTTTCTGACAGTACAAACACACACAAAACATCGTTAATCGCAAGCATCATTTGTCCACCCATCGCAGATCCTGAGCGTGCGCATGTGCACGCAATACCACGTGTATTGTTCTACCTAACTCACTCGTCCGTCTGAGAGTAGTCCTATACTGCAGGACATAACTGCTTTCGATCCCGCGGAAGCTTCGGGAGTCGTCGATCGCGAGATGTGATCACTGTGACATTTACATACACTGGACCTAAACGTGGGCAAGGTGCCCAAACAACGGCACGCAATGGAATGCCGACCCTGCCGGCAATGGGGCCGAGGTGGCTGAGGCCCGTGACGTCACGGATTCCCGACCTCTCAGGTCACGTGCGTGCGCCCGCCGCAGTTGGCAGGCGTGCTTCACCGCCACTGCCAATTTTTCGAACTAAGTATGCACTGCACACTAATTATAACCGTATCTATGTAGTCTCGGCTCCCAACCGAATAGGCCTCGCACTTACCACGGTGCACTCCTCTTAAATCCCGCGTTGAGTGCTGAGATTCCTGTCTTTTCTGCCTTCCAGTTTCTTCCTTTCCGTCCGTCGCAACACGATACACTGTAGTCTGGCTTCCATCAATCGAGAGGAAGGTTTTTGGGCTTTCTTACGCAACGTTGAAGCAGTCGAGCTCCTGATAGTCCTACGTTGACGGTCCGAGTTGTACGTAGAAGTCATGCAACTACACACTCATGCTGAGATATATCTCTTGCCTAAGTAGATGTGGCTTCTGAATGCGAAGGCTGTTCTCGAAAGGGATAGAGCCATTGAAGGAGATGTTACTTCCACAACAACTAAGGTGTTGGAAGAATGCGATGACACGAAGACTCTATATGCAATATTGTCTCATCGCTGGCAAGAGGAGGTGGACCACAATGAGATGATGAATTTGATGGAGATGAAGGAAGCTAAGACCAAGGAAGTCAGGCAGCGGAACGGCTACAAAAGATTTGAGGGCTTGCAAGCAGGTGGTGGAGGACGACTTCGAATGGCTGTGGGTGGATACCTGTTGCATTGACAAGCGAAGCAGCTCGGAACTATCAGAAGCCATCAATTCAATGTACCGGTGGTACGAGAACTCCACAAGTGCTATGCGCACCTCTACGACGTCGACGGCCCAACCTTTCCCGCCCAACAAAACCTCGAGCGGTTTGGCAAGTACAACGGTTGGCCAGAGTGGTTCTCCGTGGGTGGACCCTCCAGGAATTGATAGCCCCGAAGGACGTTCAGTTCTTCAACAACGAATGGGCACCCATCGGCAATAAGCGGGACCTGGCGGAGACCCTGGTGAAAATCACCCGCATTTCGAAAAATATTTTGATATCTGGCCAGGATCCGAGTGTTTGCAGTGTGGCCCAAATCATGTCGTGGGCGGCAGACCGAAAGACAACACGAGTGGAAGATCGGGCGTATTCGTTGCTAGGGTTATTTGGGGTGTACATGCCAATGGTGTACGGAGAAGGGAAGAGGGCCTTTCAACGTCTCCAACTGGAAATTATTCGGTCATCCAATGACCATAGCATCTTGGCCTGGGACCCGAAAGGAAGAATTCGACGGTCTGGCAGCATTCTGGCAGACGACCCGAGCTACTTTCGGGATTGCGATGGCATCCGGAGCCTGCAACCCGATCAGTTCTTCCAACGGTTGAAATCTCACTCACGAGATCATTCGCCCGGCATTATTGGGCCAGTCGTGCCTGCAAACTTGATGAAATTTATTCTTCCGACAGTACGCGGACACGCTCCAATCAAGGAGCTTAGCACGTGTTCTATTGCCAGTGGTGGTCTGCAGATATCGTTGCCATTGCACCCTATCCTGGCTCTTCGTCCCTATTTAGGGTCACGCTAGGGTGTGCTGCCTCTTTAGTGGACTCTCTGATGACAATCGACTTAATGTCCGACTCTACTCGTTATTACAGATTTTTGGGGCAACAGGAGAACCCATGACGTCTCCGCATATCAAACAACTCTTTCTTTCTTATTATCAAGATGAATCACGTCGTAATCTCATACTTGACGATAGAACCGTTTCCTACGGCTTCAGGCGATGTGGCACCTTCCCGCGCAGTATTGTCAGCAACTCCGTCAAACTATCGCTCACGAACGACCTGATCGTCGTGATCTATGCTAACGACAAAGCTGGCGTTCGCTTTGCAGTGGGATTTGGGTACTACCTTCGGAGTGCATGGACTCATGTCATCTACGATGAAAGCCGCCAATGCCACCGCGACCTCGGCACATCATGGGAAGATTATGCCAAGGAAGCATATGATTCGATGTGGAATAAGCAGCGAGATCTCGCTCGCAATATGCCAGAACACGACATTACCACTCGTGCGAGTTCCGATACTGCAAGTTTCATCAAGCATGCCCACCTCCCTCGATCGATTTGGGCCGCGAGGGTCATGTGGGGCGTCTGGTACAGGGGGAATTGCACGGTCACCGTTGATATCGTACTCTGCAGCGGCTGTTGCCGCGGTCCACTCACATGTGAAACTTCGAGCGTGAGTATTGTCTACTATCTTCGTGTAGCTTTTGAAGTCAATATCATTGCAGACTGATTGGAGTGGTGTCGAAACCCCAGGACCTATGCAGGAGGCTGGCCCATCCTCTCCCAGGTATGGATTGTATATGGATGGAGTTAAAATGCAACTTTTGTATTTCGATGGCATTCAGATTAGAGTGGGTAACAATATTTTTCCCTCCCCCCCAAAGTTTTCTAAAGCTTAGTGCGAGTAGCTAGGTGATTACGGCCATTTTAATCCGAATTTTCAGCGCAACGGCAACATCTTCGATGACCTTGCGGAAGACCCAGCGCATCATTCAGTAACGCGCAAAGTTTCTAGTGAGACTATGGGAGGAGACTACGTGACTGTGTGGGCTTCTGGCGGCAATTATTCTAAGTTTGATCTACATCGACCCGATGGACTATCGCTTTCAAACAACGATCAGCTAGTATTGTTGCTGAAGACATTGTCCCCTCGTCTTGTTGACAAATGTCTTGTGACGTCAGTCGTTGCACATACATCCCTCGGTTACTTTTCAAAACCTCAAGTTTGGTGTCGGGATGCAATTGATGCAAAACGGCGAGAACTGCTCAAAGAAATTCGGTGCGACTTTTGCATGCACCGTTGAGGAGTGGCTAATTCCAATCAGGGAACGGTTTTACACATTGCTAAACTGGGTACTTATATTTCTATGCTTCCTGTTCCGCATACCCTCATTTTTTTTCAGTCCCGACCCGCCACATCAGGAGGTGACAACCAATCTCCGGTGTGTAGGAAGCTCCGATTTCGTAGGATATACTCACAAGTTGGTGACCAGAACAGTAAGACGGCAACACAAGAGGCGATCAAGCGCTTCTCGGATATGTTTGGGATTCAGCATTTTGAAAGTTATGTGGGTGCACTTACTTCCCGCACATGTAATGTTCCACTAACTTTGCCTTGAAACGAAGTTTGGCGAAATAACGTTCTTCAAGAAGCTTTCCGCCAGTTTAGAACGTAGTCCACAGTCAGAAACTCTCAAGGTATTGCAGGATTTCCCCATCAACGTCTTAGCGAAGACATTGCGTGGAAGAATGGAAAAAGCAAATATGATTCCTAGGCAGCGAATACAGAGGGTAAAACATGAGATTGGAGCCATATCAAAAACTCTCGGCATAAGGGCACGTATACCTACTATTGACAATGGTAGCGCATACTAAGCTGATGACCATTAGATGCTCGAAGAAATGGCAACTGTCTACACTCAAGTCTACGATGTGCTTTGTCCATTGTGAGTGTTTGTTTATCCCCAATTCTCCACCCTGTGTCATGGGTGTAGGAAGGATGATTTGACCAGAAACTGCATGAAATATGACTTGTCCAAACCAATTATCGAGGTTATTGGCCAGCTTCCCACACAAGCTGAGGTATCCGGACAAGGCGGTATTGATGACATGGTACAAGACATCAAGACTCTTCAGACGACACTCGATGCGACGAAGAATATCGATGAACAGTTTGCACTTGAAGAAGATATCACTGGAAGGGTAAAAATGGGCTCATGCTCACTGGCTTTTGAATTGACGCCGAACAGATCTTGTGGACTTGTCATTCTGGACTCCGCTCTGCGGTAGGCCATATACCAGCCAAGGTAAGCTGCTCATATAAGCAATCTCACGAACGCCTCGTGACCTCGATCAGGTGCTGTACAATGTTCTAGAAAGCGACAAGATGTGTAACCTGGTGGATCGAGTCAAGGTGAGTGACTGGGTGCACACATGAATCAAAGTCATTGAATCACAGGCCAACCAGTTCTTGGAGGAAATCTCTCAAGTCTTCAACGATGCACTGGCTGAATTACCGACTGATGATCAGCTCACTTACGACGGTGAGGTTGTGATTTGTCATGTACATTAACACAAATGCTGAATCCACCCCCGCATCCCTTCCAGAATTATGGCTGATGCAGAAGCAGGCACCTCAAAACATATGCTGCTCATCGAAGAGCGGGCACGTGAACAGAGAGTGCCAGGCGCTAGGCGCGAAGAACAATCCAGAACTTGACGCGTGCTAACGTTCTGCAGAGTGGTATTCAAGCATTCAATTCCATGAATTAGCCAGACTTGTATTTACACGGCCCTCGAGCAAACACCATTTTACTACTAATCCAC